>JARWLC010000015.1:63339511-63497011 GCA_033318265.1 Phyllotis vaccarum | reverse complement strand
TACTGTTGTTAGCTGAGATCTGCTGTGCTGGATTGTATACTGTTGTTAGCTGAGATCTGCTGTGCTGGATTGTATACTGTTGTTAGCTGAGGTCTGCTGTGCTGGATTGTATACTGTTGTTAGCTGAGGTCTGCTGTGCTAGATTGTATACTGTTGTTAGCTGAGATCTGCTGTGCCGAATTGTAATCTGTTGGATAGCTGAGATCTGCTGTGCTGGATTGTATACTGTTGTTAGCTGAGATCTGCTGTGCTAGATTGTATACTGTTGTTAGCTGAGATCTGCTGTGCTTGATTATATACCGTTGTTAGCTGAGATCTGCTGTGCTGGATTATATACCGTTGTTACCTGAGATCTGCTGTGCTGGATTGTATACTGTTGTTAGCTGAGGTCTGCTGTGCTAGATTGTATACTGTTGTTAGCTGAGGTCTCTGTGCTGGATTATATACCGTTGTTAGCTGAGATCTGCTGTGCTGGATTGTATATTGTTAGCTGAGGTTTGCTGTGCTGGATTGTATACTGTTGTTAGCTGAGATCTGCTGTTCTGGATTGTATACTGTTGTTAGCTGAGATCTGCTGTGCTAGATTGTATACTGTTGTTAGCTGAGATCTGCTGTGCTGGATTGTAATCTGTTGGATAGCTGAGATCTGCTGTGCTGGATTGTATACTGTTTTTAGCTGAGATCTGCTGTGCTGGATTGTATACTGTTGTTAGCTGAGATCTGCTGTGCTAGATTGTATACTGTTGTTAGCTGAGATCTGCTGTGCTGGATTGTATACTGTTGTTAGCTGAGATCTGCTGTGCTGGATTGTAATCAGTTGGATAGCTGAGATCTGCTGTGCTGGATTGTATACTGTTGTTAGCTGAGATCTGCTGTGCTAGATTGTATACTATTTTTAGCTGAGGTCTGCTGTGCTAGATTGTATACTGTTGTTAGCTGAGATCTGCTGTGCTGGATTGTATACTGTTGTTAGCTGAGATCTGCTGTGCTAGATTGTATACTGTTGGATAATTGAAATCTGCTGTGCTAGATTGTATACTGTTGTTAGCTGAGGTCTGCTGTGCTGGATTGTATACTGTTGTTAGCTGAGATCTGCTGTGCTGGATTGTATACTGTTGTTAGCTGAGATCTGCTGTGCTGGATTGTATACTGTTGTTAGCTGAGCTCTGCTGTGCTGGATTGTATACTGTTGTTAGCTGAGATCTGCTGTGCTAGATTGTATACTGTTGTTAGCTGAGATCTGCTGTGCTAGATTGTATACTGTTGGATAATTGAGATCTGCTGTGCTGGATTGTATACTGTTGTTAGCTGAGATCTGCTGTGCTGGATTGTATACTGTTGTTAGCTGAGCTCTGCTGTGCTGGATTGTATACTGTTGTTAGCTGCGATCTGCTGTGCTGGAATGTATACTGTTGTTAGCTGAGATCTGCTGTGCTGGATTGTATACTGTTGTTAGCTGAGATCTGCTGTGCTGGATTGTAATCTGTTGGATAATTGAGATCTGCTGTGCTGGATTGTATACTGTTGTTAGCTGCGATCTGCTGTGCTGGATTGTATACTGTTGTTAGCTGAGGTCTGCTGTGCTGGATTGTATACTGTTGTTAGCTGAGATCTGCTGTGCTGGATTGTATACTGTTGTTAGCTGAGATCTGCTGTGCTGGATTATATACCGTTGTTAGCTGAGATCTGCTGTGCTAGATTATATACTGTTGGATAGGTGAGATCTGCTGTGCTGGATTGTATACTGTTGTTAGCTGAGGTCTGCTGTGCTAGATTGTATACTGTTGTTAGCTGAGGTCTGCTGTGCTAGATTGTATACTGTTGTTAGCTGAGATCTGCTGTGCTGGATTGTAATCTGTTGGATAGCTGAGATCTGCTGTGCTGGATTGTATACTGTTGTTAGTTGAGATCTGCTGTGCTAGATTGTATACTGTTGTTGGCTGAGATCTGCTGTGCTGGATTGTATACTGTTGTTAGCTGAGATCTGCTGTGCTGGATTGTATACTGTTGTTAGCTCAGATCTGCTGTGCTGGATTGTATACTGTTCTTAGCTGAGATCTGCTGTGCTAGATTGTATACTGTTTTTAGCTGAGATCTGCTGTGCTGGATTGTATAATGTTGTTAGCTGAGATCTGCTGTGCTGGATTGTATACTGTTGTTAGCTGAGGTCTGCTGTGCTAGATTGTATACTGTTGTTAGCTGAGATCTGTTGTGCCGAATTGTAATCTGTTGGATAGCTGAGATCTGCTGTGCTGGATTGTATACTTTTGTTAGCTGAGATCTGCTGTGCTAGATTGTATACTGTTGTTAGCTGAGATCTGCTGTGCTGGATTATATACCGTTGTTAGCTGAGATCTGCTGTGCTGGATTATATACCGTTGTTACCTGAGATCTGCTGTGCTGGATTGTATACTGTTGTTAGCTGAGGTCTGCTGTGCTAGATTGTATACTGTTGTTAGCTGAGGTCTCTGTGCTGGATTATATACCGTTGTTAGCTGAGATCTGCTGTGCTGGATTGTATATTGTTGTTAGCTGAGGTCTGCTGTGCTGGATTGTATACTGTTGTTAGCTGAGGTCTGCTGTGCTAGATTGTATACTGTTGTTAGCTGAGGTCTCTGTGCTGGATTATATACCGTTGTTAGCTGAGATCTGCTGTGCTGGATTGTATACTGTTGTTAGCTGAGGTCTGCTGTGCTAGATTGTATACTGTTGTTAGCTGAGATCTGCTGTGCTGGATTGTAATCTGTTGGATAGCTGAGATCTGCTGTGCTGGATTGTATACTGTTGTTAGCTGAGATCTGCTGTGCTGGATTGTATACTGTTGTTAGCTGAGATCTGCTGTGCTAGATTGTATACTGTTGTTAGCTGAGATCTGCTGTGCTGGATTGTATACTGTTGTTAGCTGAGATCTGCTGTGCTGGATTGTATACTGTTTTTAGCTGAGATCTGCTGTGCTGGATTGTATACTGTTGTTAGCTGAGGTCTGCTGTCCTGGATTGTATACTGTTGGATAGTTGAGATCTGCTGTGCTGGATTGTGTACTGTGGATAGCTGAGGTCTGCTGTGCTAGATTGTATACTGTTGTTAGTTGAGATCTGCTGTGCTAGATTGTATACTGTTGTTAGCTGAGATCTGCTGTGCTGTATTGTAATCTGTTGGATAGCTGAGATCTGCTGTGCTGGATTGTATACTGTTGTTAGCTGAGATCTGCTGTGCTAGATTGTATACTGTTGTTAGCTGAGGTCTGCTGTGCCAGATTGTATACTGTTGTTAGGTGAGATCTGCTGTGCTGGATTGTATACTGTTGTTAGCTGAGATCTGCTGTGCTGGATTGTATACTGTTGTTAGCTGAGATCTGCTGTGCTGGATTGTATATTGTTGTTAGCTGAGGTCTGCTGTCCTGGATTGTATACTGTTGGATAGTTGAGATCTGCTGTGCTGGATTGTGTACTGTGGATAGCTGAGATCTGCTGTGCTGGATTATATACTGTTGGATAGCTGAGATCCTCTCATAAGTCCTTGTTTCTGAGGCTCATGGTGAAACAATATACACATAAGATACTTTAAATGCTTTTCATAGTCCGTTATATTTAGATGCACCAAGCCTCTGTGATCACAAATGAGGCATTGTTCCTAGTACTCCATTGTAGTAAATTTACTTCATTTTCGAGTTCTCATTATTTTGAGATTTCCCTGTTCTTTTGCATAAACTTTGCTTGTTTGGCTCAGTATTAAACGTTTTTGAAAAAAAAAAAACTTTATTTGTGAGAATGTGTCTTTGATCAAATATGTCATGAATGTATCTAACAGGTGTTTAATGACACTGTGTGTTAATGATATTAGATAGCAGTTGGAGGGCAACACTGCATTTTATGTAATTGAAAAGTAATTATGATTGTAGCAATGCACAGAACTACTTTTTATGTGAATTTATACTATTTTGCTATCTTCCTTTTTAAACACTTTCAGTTAGACTCCTCAAGGAAATATTTGATGATAAATAGCAGATATATGCCCACACTTATACCCAAGCAAGCGCCCCTCAGGGTCTGTGCAGCATTCTGCTACTGTGCATCCATTTAAGACGTCTTGCTGGCGCCATGGTGTCCCCGCACTGTCTTTCTTCACTATTTCTGCTATCATGTTTTACATTAGAGTCTTGTCTGCCCTCAAGCTTCCTTTTCCCCCACAGCAGTCGAAATAGCTGGCTTCAGAAGACAGGCAACTACAGACCTAACTACTTTGGCAGAAGACAAGCATTTTGCCTTTTATTAAGTGCTAATTAATCGTTACTTCTCAAACATATATTTGTTGTCCAAAAAAGAAAATTATCAGCAGTATGCTACTGAAATGATGTCTATTTTGCATGTTACTACAGAAAGGAATAATATTAATGTGACTGAAGTAGAGGAAAGTGGTGGGAAGCCTGTCTTTAGACACAGAGCCTTTTGACCATCAAATAGGATGTGAAAGGGTCTCCTTACCCCCTTTCCTCAAAATCTGCACTCTTCCAGATTCTTCTACAGAATGCCATCTTAAATTTATGTCAGGTTTAAGTGAAATCATACTGTATATTTAGTAATGAAGACTAGATGTTTGGATTACAAATGGTCTTTAGAAACAACTGAAATTGACATAAACTTCCTTATATACTTAAATAGAATATTAAAGTTAAAGATACTTAAAAATTAGTGAAAATTTAAATTATGGTTGTCATTTTATTTATTCTTTGAGTCATGATTTTCAAGATCCTGATTTGGCTCTGCACACTTCCTTTTGTCCTAGCCCCTCTGTCGCCAGAGAAAGGCACAAGGACACTAATGGGCCAGTGTTCCTCAGCTCGGGACCCTGTGTGGCTGTTCTTTCCACTCCTGCTCACACCTCCTTCCCCAAGTGCAAAATCCAGAGAGTTTCTGAAATTCTTTTCTCTGCCTCTTCAAACAGCTATTTCTGCACTAATACAAACAACATTTGGATGGACAAGCTCAGTCTTGATTGCTTCCTCCAGGCAGATTTTCATACCAGGAAATTACCAGCGTTCTTTTTCACTGGTGACATTCTTGAGTAAGATGCGAGATGTTTCCAACGTGTTTAAAAACCCGTACAATTTTAAAGATGGCAAGGCATCTTGGAGGTGAAAAGGGTCCTCATGGGCTTTCTTCCCTCCCTGGTAGTTAACATTGTGGATTTTAGTGAAGTCATTTTTTTTCTTCCAATTGTTTTTTCCCTCTTGAGATTCTTATAGTTTTCCTGGCAGATAGTTGAAGTTCAAGAAAAAAGGGTGAATAACATTTGACTGTTTCTCCCCTCTGTTGGTTAATGCAAAGTCCTCTTTTTAATCACTTATGTTGGAGAATTCACAGGATCGTGTTTTGTGTCTGTGAACAAGTTCATCCTGACCTCGCTGGCCATTTTTTCTCTATCTGCTTCATTCATCTGTGCTCCAGCTTCCTGCCGTATCTTCTCTAAAGGCTGTGGATCTCTCCCTGACCCCCATATCTGCTTTTGCCGGCCACAGGTCCTAGTCTGGCTTGGATGCCATGCTCTCCCTGAATCCTTCCATGCAGTGGCTGCTGTGATGCCTACTTTAGGTGAGACAGTAGCTTCTTCCAGTTTTTCACCCCCTTTACAGTTTGATGGAATCCTGGGCTAATGAGTCCTGAGCGTCCAGCTCTCCCTGTGGGAGATACGAAGGCCGAGATTGTTTGTCTTTGACATCTTATGCTCTCTGCCAAGCTCATCTCAACGTTTCTCCCAGTATCATGACACCTCAGTGTTTGAGGACTTCCAGATTAATATATATGGGTGTGTAGCACACATGTGCATGCACAGTAACACACACACGCAATACACACGCACATCCAATGTGTCAGTGTGTACTGCAACTAATAATGTATTCTACCCTCCTTTTTGTTATCAGGAGAAAGTTTTGGCAAGTATTTTCTATTGAATTGACTAAAAACAGTATTTCAAGTGTTGTCTCCTTTTAGTATATAAGTAAAAATGTACTCCTTAATCTGTAAGCCTTTATCTGTAATAATGTGTAGTCTTTATGTAACTATAAGCAGCTTAACCAACCTTGTCTCTGCCCACATTGCCACAAATTGTTGTTATTCCATCTGAATAAACTCTTAAGTTGAGGAAGAGGATTTCTTATTTTGTAGTGTAGTCTAGACATGGTGATTTATGGTACTCAGTGTCAGGACAAATGCACCTGATTCATCACATCCTTGTTTAGCACATGGGCATGACCTTCTTCATATAAGGATGCTTTTCCTTGGTAAACTACCTGTTCTACTTACCCATTAAGTCACATATGCAGGAGAGATGAGCGTCTAGTTACAGAAAGACAGAGATAGAGATTGAAGTGCCCTTTGTTTTATCTACTGCCTTTGAAGACATTTTGATACAAGAAGAAAATAAATTTAGAATTAGTCAAAAAATTATCATTATAGTCTGTTTCCTTCTTAGCCCTTCTTTGCTTCCCTCCCTCTCTCCCTCCCTCCCTTTTTCTCTCCCTCCCTCCCTCTCCCCTTCTCTCTCTATCTGTGTGTATTGTGAATGATGCATGCATGTGAATGTATATGAATATGAATGTACTGAGCTATCTTCCTAGAACACTTTTTAAGACCTTACTTGTCTGTTTTGTGTGTGCTTGTTTTAGCTTTTCTCCTATATCTACCACTGTGTTTTGGAGTATGGCATTCTTTTCATCAAATCATACATATATCTAGACTTCCATATGCACCAGTACTACAGTAGAGCACGGGACAGCCAGCAGAGCCTTTGGAGCTGGCCTGTGTGGATTCAAAGCTTGCCTTCACCAGCAGATGGCTGTGTGACCTCAGTTTCACAGTGTTTTACTGGTGTCACAGGAGGACAGAAGAAGCTAAATACAGATGTTTAGAACAATGTGTATGTTACCCACCAGCAGCAGCACCTCCACTATCATCAAACGGTTGGAATCCGTGCTTCTCTGGGAAGACTGTGGGACGTTTTACAATCTCTCTGGTACTTCTTCAGAGCTCCTCTGTTCAGGCAGAATTGGGCAGAAGTGGATTTTTCATTCTCCCTCCTCAGCAGAACATAAATGTTTCTTTATGGTTATAGTTATATCCTGGTTTTGTAAAGGTAAAGTGAGGGCAAGGGAAGTTTTTATTATGTCTGCAATTACTTTGTATTATTACCCATATGAATAATGTGGGAAATATTTTAGCCACTCCCAAAGTTAAAGAAACTGAAAGGTCTTTTCCTCTATTAAAAGTTGTCTTAAAATACTCTTCAAACTTATTTTGTTTCTAGAAGTTAATTGAAAAGAACACTTATTTCTTTTACAGTTTCTATAATGTGCTTAGTTTAAATCATTTGATGTGTTTCTAATATATAACATGTCTAGTATGTTATATGAATTTCTAAGAAAACATTTGAAAGTTATAGAAATTTATTTGAAATATTTGTAAACTATGAACTTTCCCCCGGAGTTTCACTATCTCCCGGTCATTCCAAATTGATGAAGCCCTATTTGAATTTTTAAAGTATCAGTTTTTAAAGGTGTATGTATCTCACTAAGGTAGGAGGAAGTCCAGGGTGTGCATTTTAACTGTCTTAATGTTTACAAATGTAGGCTATCTAATGTGTTTGCTTTATACACTGAAATATGTCACCAAAATGTGTTTGTACTTAATAACTACCTAGCAGTTCTACTCTCCTAAAAAATTATGACTTAGAAAATGTTCACATTCTAAATAATTCTAAATATACTTAGAGCTGTAACCAAACATATGTTATTGAACACCCAAATATAGTCTCCTTACCACATTTCTCAAAGTGATGACATAGTAAATTCAGGAAAAGAAGTATATTTTTCTTTTTCTAGAGCTTATTTCTGGATGGTTAACCAAATACATGAAAATGTGTTTAATCTAATGGATCATTTCTCAAATATTAGTTTTTTGAAAGAGGGGTTGAGATTGTGATTGGTAATGAGAAATAATTGATTAATACCTTTTTTTTTTTCTAATTACTTTGAACAGGACAGGGATTCCTTTGCCATCAGATGTCTTTCTGCTTGACTGAACTACACCTGTGGTCTCTGAAGAACACCTTACACATTGCAGGTGAGCGAGCTCTGGATCCTGTCAGGGCTCTTCCATCTCTTACACTCTTCCCAGTGAGGCTGACAGAGCCAGGGCCTGGATCTGCCAGATAGAATTACAGTCTCTTTTATTTTTTTTCATCCTAGTGAAAAACTGGGTGATGAAAAAAATTTCTCTTAAATACTCTTATTAACTTTTTTTTGTCTTGAATTATGAAATTAATTTTCCTAATCTAATAGCTCTTTCTTCTAAATATATACACATTTCAATTTTTTATTAAGCTTTTTCAGCTGCTTTATAGGCATACACTTTTGCAGACTAGTTCATAAAAAGACATTTCTATTTGATATTAAAACCATGTTAAACATGCAGCTGAGATGTACAGTTATTTGTGTTCTTTGTGTTTTATATTTCTTGACTGGAAATAATATAACTGTGTTTTAAAATGTTTATTAATATTATGGGATAATATATATTTCATGAGAAAACAACTTAAAATTTTTTTCTTTAATTATCCAGACTAATTTTTATATTTAGAAATACATTTTTACTTACATTACTTACATGGTTCCTCTTGCAGAGTTCTTAATGTTGAATGTACAATAACAAATGGAGGCCACATTTTCATTTATTTTTCCTTAAAGTGTATTGAAATGGAGTTTCTACTTTTAAGGTTTGACTCATGTTTGTTTTCTCCCAAAACTCTTTTAAAATAAGATGGACCAAATTAAAGATGCGTCAGCGCACAAAGCCGGAGATGAAGAAAAGGACACTTTCAATTGGACATTTTTTTGGATAGAAGGCATGAGAGAATTAAGAGAGCTCAAAGTCTGAGTATCGTTTGCGCAGGGAAGAGAATTCCAGTGACAGCCCGTTTGTATCTTAAAAGCTCGGAAGATGAGGATGTGGCCCCAGCGAGATAACAAAGGGGATGGTGCATGTCTGCATACAATAATGAGGCACCTCCATGATGTGGACATACTTAGTTAAGGAGGCTCTAAACTCCGGGACCCCAAAGCCACAGGGAGACCCACTAAACTGCAAATGGAGGAGACCGAAGTTGCCGTGCCAATGGCGGGTCCTCCTAACCCATTGCTGTCTGTGAGTGTCTTCACACCCTTGGGTATTTGCTAAGAAATAAAGGGTTTGGGAATAGGTTGCCCCCATTCTTGGGGTAACTGCAGTGACCCAAAGGGAAAACATTCTCCCCGATAGTATAGGGATCTTCGGTGAAACACTCTAGTCCTGGCTGGTCGGTGAAGCCTCTTCCCTGGAATCCTACGCAGATATGGGGAGCTTCAGATTTCTAGAGCCTCACTTGCAAGAGAGCTCAGGAATCACGAGGTTTTTCTACAGGAAAGAAGACAAATAATAAAAAGCACAGAGGAAAAAGGAATTCTGGAGAAACTAAGTTTATGTAGGAAGGGAAGATAAAATCACAAATCTAAGGAAAAAGCTTGAATCCATGAAGGAAAAATCCAGATACACAAGCTTATGAAAACATTGATTTCTAAGCTGATCTTGAAAATTGAAAGTATATCATCACCAGAAAAAATTAAAAGCGAACCATTTATCTCAAAATAGCTCTCTTCTCTGTTCATATCCATGCTTTTTCTCAGACAGAGTGGTTCTCATCGCTTCCGGGTCTTCAGTTAACCTGTCAATCACACCAGCTGTCAGTCTATCATTTCTGTATCCTGTCTCCTGTGTGGATATCCTCTTCCTTCATGGGGTCCTTGGCACAATTAGATGATCGCTATGCTCATCCTGTTTGTTTTCTAATACTCTACGCCAAGCCATTATGCTCTGTGTATGTACTTTGTACCTGCAGGGGTCCTAACATCGTGTATTATATGAATATGGTACTATCTGCTGGGTGGACACCTTCCTCACCCAGCTCTGGTACTTCTTGGACAGATCTCCCTATGGAGATGCCTTTGTCCTACTTAACATTCAGTTCCACTCAGTCAGGTACAGGAAGGTCAGATCCGTGCAGATTCAGGGTCCCTTATGATTTTTCTAGCTCTATTTTAGGGTTGTAAATATATTAATATATGGAGTGATATTATAATATAATCTGGAATGTTTTAATAGGAGATATTGCTTGCATATATAATGCCTGAAGTTCTTAGCTCATAGCTTTAAATAACAAGAAACTTTTAAAATTGAAGTGTAACATATGTACTGAAGAGTGTACAGATTGTAAGAATATGCTGTGAACCTTCAAAAAGTGAGCACATTTGAGAACTCACTACTCAGCTTAACAAAATATTTTAAATGCTCAAGGGGCCACAGTCTTTCTGTCAGTCTTTCATAGATTTTGTTTAAATTTTCCATTTAAACAGCAGACATCCAATTGCATTTAAAAAAAATCATGTCTTAGTTTCATGGTGAATAAACTATAGCCTTAATGTAGTATTGAGTATATGGTATATGAGTGTCTGAGTATTGAGTATATGAGTATATGAGTGCATGAGTATTGAGTATATGAGCACATGAGTGCATGAGTATATAGTATATGAGTATGTGAGTGTATGAGCACATGAGTGCATGAGTATTGAGTATATGAGTACATGAGTTCATGAGTATATGAGTATATGAGTACATGAGTGCATGAGTATTGAGTATATGAGTACATGAGTGCATGAGTATTGAGTATATGAGTACATGAGTGCATGAGTATTGAGTATATGAGTACATGAGTGCATGAGTATTGAGTATATGAGTACATGAGTGCATGAGTATTGAGTATATGAGTATATGAGTGCATGAGTATTGAGTATATGAGTATATGAGTGTATGAGAGTATGAGTATTGAGTATATGAGTGCATAAGTATATAGTATATGAGTATATGAGTGTATGAGAGTATGAGTATTGAGTATATGAGTGCATGAGTATATACTATATGAGTATATGAGTACATGAGTGTATGAGTATTGAGTATATGAGTATATGAGTGTATGAGTATTGAGTATATGAGTGCATGAGTATATAGTATATGAGTATATGAGTGTATGAGTATTGAGTATATGAGTACATGAGTGCATGAGTATTGAGTATATGAGTATATGAGTACATGAGTACATGAGTGCATGAGTATTGAGTATATGAGTACCTGAGTGCATGAGTATTGAGTATATTAGTGTATGAGAGTATGAGTATTGAGTATATAGTATATGAGTATATGAGTGTATGGTATATGAGTGCATGAGTATATAGAATATGAGTATCTGAGCACATGAGTGCATGATTTTGTGTGTACTCAGCATATCAAGCACACATGGCTGCTGTATATTTGCAGACCTAATCATAGCTGTTTCACTTGTGTTTCCTATTGGCTTTGTCAATCAGGTTGATGAAGTTTGGAGCAATCGGTCACTAGGGGGCAGCCTGTACTGCTCCACTTCATCAGAGACGGTGCATCCTTCTTAGTAACTGAGAATTATTTTTGCATGGAAGAAAACAAGTGTTACTTCAATAAAGGAGATATTTCATTATTCATAGACATAGGAAAATTATTCTGTTGTTTAAATTGTAAGAACAGAATCCCTTGGTTAAATCAATCTCAACATCTGTGGAGTCTCACTTTGTCTCTTACCTAGCCCAGCAGAGCATCTGAATTTGAATAGGTTTGGAAGCCTTTTGACTCTAAACAAGTTTCCGATAATAATTTATCCACAGCTCCCAGTAATCCCCTTTCTTCTTGCAGATTTCCTCCCAAATGCTAGAGGATGGGAACTAGACTTCTGAGCTAAATTGGAGAAAAGAAGCCACAGCTCAGAATCCAACAGCTAGGGCATTTTCTTCCATCCACTGACTTCATTTGGCACTGCTTAGTGGCAGTTCCTTTTGGTAGCGCCCTGTGAAAAATATCAGAGGAAGTGTGAAAGAGAAAACTTGGTTTCCTTGATTCAGTTCTTTATAATCTCCCCCCATGCCACTCTAGTTCTGTGTGTTTCCTTATGCCATTCTGATTTTCTCATTAGATCGATAAACTTTCCAGTTTCTGCATATCCCTAGAATAGATGAACCCATGTCCAGATGCTTTTGAGCTATTTTATTTCTAGTAACATAAGGAGACTGTTTCTGCTCCCCTCCCCACAATTCCCTCTGATATAGTATGATTTGGCTTCTTATTCTCCAGAACTTTTTACCATAATTTAATGTTATCTCTTTCTTTCTATAGATAGAGACATCGGCGTCTACCAGTACCACGACAAGAAAGACCCACCAGGTAAAGTACTTACCTACTCTACTTAACTGGTTTTATAAATGAAATATTCCATGCAGTGAATTAGCAACATTAGAAAACTTTGTGTTTATGGTTTTAGATAAATTCCAAATTTTTAAGAGCAGTGACTTCAGGTTTTTTAAAGATAAAAATACTAAGGTTGATATCTATCCGATCTATCAAAAATAAAGCAATACTGAGAAAATGCTGTAGAATAACGTGAAAATTTTCATTTTGTTGCTGATCAGGCTGATAAGGGGACAGTCTAGTCACATTTATTTATTGGTGTCCCAGCAGAGGGCATTGTTAATGCATTGGTCCCCGTGATGCTGGCCTCCTGGATCCTCACCTGATATCTGAAATAGACATTTCTGAGTGAATGATCAATTTTCTTTATCTGATTAATCCTGCTAATCCAAGAAGTTTTATGGTGGGCTGAAAGGTCTCCCTAGCTAGAGTTACTTCCTGCTCTGTTCTTCCTTGAAGTGGGGGCTGTGTGAGCATCCTGTGCTTAGCATGGCAGTTAATAGGCTGACTTCAGAGCAATGATGACAGACTGCTGCAGCTTCTCCTCTGGGCTGGGCTGCAGTTCCCTTCCTGTCTGTTGAGATTTGGAAGCTCAGAAACTTGGCCCACCTGTTGGGCTGTAAAAGCCTTTTCACTGTGCATTAAGGAAATGGCTTCCGTGGCATGCAAACACACATTGTGACATTTTCTCTCAACTGTCCTTTTTAAAGCTTAGCATATGTATTAATCTCAGTGTCTGCAGCAATCTATTGTATATGCCCACTAAAAATGTAAAAGCTTTAATAAAAACAAATTCCACTTTTTTTCTGTGCATCTCTCCTTTGCCACAGTGTCAGCAACAGAGCATGGTAACTTAGAAGAAAAACAAAGGCTGGCAGAATGTGAGTCCATCTTAGATATTTAAAATTTATTATAAAACCAGTGTTATGTTACAAATTAGTTGTTTCCTGCACAAATTGTAGATGTTATTCTGTCTACATTTCTTGTAATCACCAGTTCCTATTGTTTGTGTATCTGAAATCATGAATAATTTTGTTGGCTTTTCTCATTTAAATTATTAAAACCTTTACTGTGTACAAATTTTATAAGCTATATGCTTATGTAAACAAAAAGTTAAAAATAAGTATATTTTATTTAATATTTTTAAAATAAATTATTTTCATTTAAAATGCTTAATTGGCTAACAAAAAATAATTGTTTAAGGTATACAATGATACTTGATATATCAATCATGAAAGTTCTATAGTATAATTCATTATGTCACCTTTTTTGTGTGAGAGAATGATTTTAAGTCATGCTTAAATGCTTGATAACATTTAATTTTTCATGTTTTGCCTATATTGTTAACATATTTTACTTATTTTTTAATATTTTAAGTTTATTTTGTATATGTGTGTGTATCTGTGCATGTGTATGCATGCTTTTGTGTGTACAACATGTGTGTGAAGTCAGGGAGAAT
This sequence comes from Phyllotis vaccarum, assembly GCA_033318265.1. Classification (NCBI taxonomy): domain Eukaryota; kingdom Metazoa; phylum Chordata; class Mammalia; order Rodentia; family Cricetidae; genus Phyllotis; species Phyllotis vaccarum. The sequence goes on along the minus strand of JARWLC010000015.1, from coordinate 63,483,196 downwards.
CTGGCCTCTGCTCCCACCATATTGGTCCCAAGACTAAACTCAGATGGCCAGTTTTCATAGTGGACACTTGCACCCACTAGGCCATTTGGCTGGCTCTGTTGTGCTTATTTTAATAAAGTGAGATTTGTTATATCAACATTTTATTTAGATGTTAGTCTGAAAAATACAAATATGTTATATGTATAATATAACTACAGGGTGGTATGACTTAATGAAGTAAAGCTAATGTAGTTTAAAGTTTTATTTAGAATGTAGCTAGAGCTGAAGAATCTTTCCTTTTTTCCTTATTTAAGTGATTGAACTGACATTTAATTTTTAGAATATTGCATTAGTATCTGCAACACATATCTTAAAATTTGTACATATGTTCTACATATCAAAATTATGTTTATAGAGCCAAATTAACTTGCTGAAATAAGATACATAGCAATTTTTACTTTTAAATTAAAATATCTATATATGCTATATATTATTTGTATATGCACACATGACATATACATTCATATACACAGTTCTTTTTTAGAATTATTAGTTATGAGAGTATAAAGCTTAATTCATTTTTCCAGTGAGTTTAACATGTTATTAGTGTTATTCATGTGTATGTGGTGGGTGCTAGAGATGGCACCCAGGGCTTCACACACGCTAGGCAGGCACCTTATCACTAAGTAGACCCCTGCCCCAGTTTTATTAATTTTTAAAACAGATTTAATGATAGACTAACTTTGTACCTCTACTAAATAACCTTTCAGTTGAAATTATTTATAATAAATTAAAGGTATATAGTTATTAATTGTGGCATAGATTTTAATGTGATTTTATTTTTTTCTTTTATTGAAAAGAGATTTTTTTTTTCTAACATAATATATCTTGACTACAGTTTCCCCTCCCTCTGCTCCTTCCAGTTCCTCTCCACCTCTCCTCCCATCTGGGTCCACTCCCTTTCTGTCCCTCACTAAAAACAAATGGGCTTCTAAGAGATAATAATAAAATAAAACATAATAAATTCATATATAATATACATTTGGAATTGGACAAAACAAACAAACAGAAGGAAAAGAACTTGAGAGAAGATGCAGGAATCAGAGACACCCCCCTCCAGAATCCCATAATAACACCAAACTGGAAGCCATTATACATACTCAAAGGACCTGCAGACCTGTGCAGGCCCTGTGTGTGCAGCCTTAGTCCTGTGAGTTCATATGAGCTTTGCTCATGTTGACTTGACTTGGTGCCCTCCATTCCCTCTGGCTGTTAGACTCTTTCTGCCTAGTCTTCTTTTGGGTTCTCTGTGCCCCGCGGAAGAGATTTGATGGAGACTTCCCATTTAGGGCTAAGTGCTCCAAGGCCTCTCACTCTGTGTAATATCTGGCTGTGGGTCTCTGCATCTGTTCTGTCTACTGCAGGAGGAAGCTTCTCTGATGATGACTGAACAAGGTATTTATGACTATGGCAGAACGTCATTAGGAGTGCTTTGTCCTTTTTTTTCCTGTAAGAATAGTAATATTTAGTTGTTCCTAGGTCTCAGGGATGTCTAGTCTCAGGTTCTTGGTCATCCAAATAATCTCAGGAATGGGCTCCCTCTCGTGGAGTGGGCTTTAAGTCAAATCAGATATTGGTTGGTGATTCTCACAAGATTTGTGCCATCATTGCACATTCATATCTCTCAGGTAGGACACTGTTATAGAGTAAAGGGTTTATGGCTAAGTTCTCTCATGTGAGAGAAGCATTTCAAGGACCATTACTAATACAATTCGTTAAAATGAATTTCACCTCCTTTTTCTCTAGAGTTGAAATATGTAGTACTTTGGTCATGTTTAAATTAAGTTTTGTCATGTTACTTTTATATTCTGTTTCTTTCTTCTTTTTTAAACCACATTAATTCTCATTATCATAATCTCATTACTAATGAGAAGTTTCAGGTCTGAGTTGATCACTTGAAGATGTTGGAATTTGGGGGGTTAAATCTTGACTATTTTCATGAAAAAGTTACTTAAAGTATAAAGATCAGGCCATTTGCTACTAAATACTGCTAGATTCCTTGGCTACCAAAACTTCTGAGTCCTGTTGCTTGTCATCACAAAATTATAATCAGGGAGATTAGTTTGTGGTAAAAATCTGTTTCTGTAACAAAGCCTTTTAAAAGACTCATTTAGTGATAGAGATGAAGTCCACTTCCTCTCAGTTATGGGTGTCTTACTCTAATCCTGTAAGGCACACTACTAAGCAGAGGTTCCTTATTTAAATGATGTTTAACTAACTGTTGTACATGTTTTATTTGCCAGCACGAGATTATCCTTGGACACTCAAAAATAGACGTCCAGAGAAACTTCGAGACTCACTGAAAGAGTTGGAGGTATCTTTCAAAAAGTTTCAAAAAAATGGGAGCAAACAAATCTGCTTTAGAAAATCTTTCAACAGATTTAATTTTCATAAAGGACCAGCTCTCCTGGTGATGATGGCTTTGCTTCAGTCTAGAGAGAGCTTCCTACACAGTTGCGTCTTTGTGTGGCTTGTTGATCACCTTTTTATTTTTTTTTTCTTTTCTTGCAAATCAGAAGCACTTTAACTGATAACGACCAAGTGTGTAGCCAACTACACTCTCTTTTCATTGTCCTTCAGGAGTTGATGCAGAGCAGTCAATGTGTGCTGAGCAAATGGAAGAGCAAATACATCTGTCAGGTAAATGGTTTGACAAGCTATCGCAGGGTTTAACATCAGAGCTGAAAGCTATGTAATAACTGGTATTCTTGTGTTTTGATAGATAATGGAGAAAAAAAACTTTTCAGGAGCGGATATTTCATAGTTTGAATTTTAGTCATTCTAGAGTGAACATTAGACAGATCGACATAGGCCACCAAGCTGCCTCATTAATCAGTGGGGTTGTACTGACAAACTGTAAACACTAAGAAGAATCCTTGCAGGCAGTGTTTTCATGTGGGTTTATCTTGATGTAGTATTAGATATTCACTAGCATATTTTTAAAATGACAATAACACCACAGAATAGAAGTTTTAGTACAGTATTCTTATAAGCGTTTATGCATAAATGAACAAGTAAGAGTGAAATCTAATTTAACCAGAGAGGTAGTTCTTCATGTTGACCCTCTAGACTGTATGCTTTAATGTGGTAGACACTACTCATATGTGACTATTTTAAATACAGTTAAATTTCCATTCCTCAGTTACAGCTCTCCCCAGTTTAAGTTCCTGGCAGTCAGGGATGCAGATATAGACCATTTCCACGGCAACTAGTTCTGTTGGACAGCCCTGTGCTCAAAAGGCCTAGATTTAGAACACAATCATGACATCATAATTAACACACATTGACTGCAAAATCAGGGACAAATTAATGTCTTAGCCTTGCTGCTACACTTAAATATACTATTTGTTTGAAAAAATTTTACTTGATAAAAACGATAATTATAGCCATCGGTATACTTACGTTGTATCACCACTACCAGTAATTGTAATTTATTTATGGAATCAAATATACTATTTCAGTTTTATGTCTTGTGCTTTCCATTACTTTTTTTTTTTTTTTTAATGTGTGAACACTCTTGTTTATAGGTCAGGCTCATTTTTCTATCCATAAACCTCCTAATATCAAATACATAGTAATTACAAATCTATCTTAATTTACCTTTTATCTCTTCAACATAGACTATTTTAGTTAATTCTAACTTTCTTCTTAGAAAATTTCATTATTAGTTTTGTCTAAACTGCTCTCCTTTTAGTGATGGAGGTTAACTTTTGCCTTGGCCTCTGGCATGGATTTCTACTTTCCAGACTATTTACAAGTCTGAATGAATATTTTCGGAACCATAACACTTCTAAAATCTATTTAGGATACTCTTCAAAAAGATGGCATTGTTTAAAATCATAACTTATTTGCATATAAATATGTAATGAGACCTTCAAGCTTGAATATCAGATGTGCTCCAGTAAGTTTCAGATTTAGTTTAGCTTAAACTTGGAGTTCCTGATATTGTTACTCACTGCAAAAACAGGCTCACAATTATTTGACTGGAGGGCAAGCCTGCCACCTACATTAAAAGGTGTGCCTCATGGCCTCCACCCTTACCATCATCTGGGGTAAGTCGGAACATGTCCGGCATCTTAAAAAATGCAGTGGAGCATCCCGGGTAGATGATCATTTTTAGATAGATTTCATTGCTTTTACTTTAATGGCAAGGTTTTTGTATGTGGTTCACATGTTGTAGAAAGGATATCTTTCATTATTGAGTTAATTCAACTCAGAAAAGAAACTTCTTTTTTAATAATAGTCTGTATGCAACAATTGCTTTTGCAATTTACAATAGACAGTCCTGGTGGCTTTGGCTGGTGTACCAATGCATCTGCTTTGGGCAGTTCTAATGAATTTATCAAGTTTTATATTCTGTTCTAATTCTATAATAGATAAGACTTTTTTCCTAAAATAGACGTTTTACTCCCAGCACATTCTTGAAATGCTATATTTTTGCAAGATAACTTCCTCTGTACCCACAGGTCCAAGTCACTCCTTATATCTTCAGGGCCTTTGAGAGACTTCCTAACATTATCTGTCAGGCAAGAGTTTCACTGTATCTTTGAACAACATGTGTGGGTTCCATTCCTAAAGATCTCTAATGTCATAGAAACTTAAAAATAATGTGATGTTCAAGCTAGAATTTCAGTTAAGGAAAGGGTTTGTTAGTCCTTTTTGTTAAATTTTTACTAGGTTTTGTTAACTATACATGATCCTACTATGTTGACTTCCTTTATCGCTCTCCTGGGTCTCCTCCTAGGCAGTATCCAGTGTGGCAGTAAGACATGGGCATCATGAGTTCTGTTGGTGCTTTCCCTGTGCAGTCCTGACATGGCATCGGTTGATCTTGACTCTCTTCCCTCACGCACATTACACATACACTCACACACACACACACACACACACACACACACACACACACTGACCTCCTGCTTTCACAGCAAACACTCCTAACCAGTGAGCTGCATTCCCGGTCCCCAGTCTTGTTCCTGGACGTCTGGATGCTATCGTTTGGATTCCCAGTCTTTGCATGAGGACATTTCTTTTCTGTGGATTTTGTATAAAGAAATGATAAAATTGGATTCATAGAGTTTAATTGAGTTGAAATCTCTTTAAGGAATCTTTAAAGACTCCACTTGTTTAGAAATCTTTGAAGAGGTTAGTGCTGAATGAAGGATTAAAGAGGATGGAATTTGAGCCTGGATATTTATGTCAAATGAGGGTTTACAGGTTGTCATCACCAAAGCTTAGTTTATATATTATTGATCCCATGATATATAAATTGTAACCCATAAAATAATTTTCCCACTTCTAACTTCAGAACATTTTACAAATCAAGACTTTCCTATATACATAAATTTGAAGATTAAAAATTCTTAAGAGGTTTGTTTTTCCAAACCATCCCTGTTCCTAGTATGAGATTATTAAAAGCTATAAGATACAATTTAGAGGTGTTTTTTGTTTTTTTTTTTTGAGACAGGATTTCTCTGTGTAGCTTTAGAGTTTTGATTTCAGCACCTAATAAATATAGTCTTGCTTTTGTCTTTTTAAACAGTCAACAGTATTTAATTCTTTTCTGCTTTGACTTTCTTAAGCCATTTATATAAACTTTTTTAAAGGGAAAAATACTTTTAGTTCACCACTCCGATGGAATGTTAAAGTCTATACAGTATTGTGTCTTCAGTCATGGTCATATCTATAGAGTACTTTGTAATTAGTTAGAAATATTGTCATTAAGCATAGATTTAACCTTACACATTGATCTTTAGGTTAAAATGGTGTGACTTGTGTATAATATATATGTATACAGTATAATCGGTTTTACCCTGGTTTATGTTTATAATAATCCTATACTTACATGCATATTCATAAACCACCAAGAATAGATAGCTTCCAGCTTTGATTGCTGTATTGATTTATTTGATAAAAAAATACATTTTTCCAAGTATATCAGACATGAGTTGTGACCTTACACAACTCACTTGATCTTACCTTCTTGTTTTGTTTTGATGCCTCCTGCCAGCAGTCCCCTTCTGCTGAGGATCTGCTATGGTTGTGTAGCTTCCTGTTTCCATGGCACTCATGACAGTGGGAGTGGGGGGTCTCTTTCCTCCTATGGGATTGCCGTGGTCAGCTCAGTATGAGAGTTTGTACCTAGTCTTGTTGTACCTTGTTGTTAGGTTGATATCCTTGTGAGGCCCACTCTTTGCTGAAGGGAAATGGAGAAGGACTGTTGTCTTAGTTAGGGTTACTGTTGCTGTGAAGAGACAGCATGATTATGGCAACGCTTATAAAGGAAAACATTTAATTGAGGCTGGCTTATAGTCCAGAAGTTTAGTCCATTGTCATCATGACAGGAAGCATGGTGGCTGCAGACAGACATGGTACTAGAGAAGGACCTGCGAGTTCTTACATCTCCATCTGAAGGCAGCATAAGGAGACTGTGTATCACACTGGGTGTAGCTTGAGCATATGAGACACCAAAGCTTGTTCCACAGTGATACATTCCAACAAGGCTGCACTTCCTAGTAGTGCCGCTCCCAGTGGGCCACACATTCAAATATGAGTCTGTGGAGGCCGTTCCTATTCAAACCAACACAATGGATTTTACCGTCTTAAAAAATATGTATGTATTTCTAATTAAAATATAATTAGATCACTTTGCATCCTCCCTCCCCGCCCCCCCTAGGTCTTCCCAGCTACCTTCTCTGAATCCCATCTAGTGTTACCCTGACTTTGAGACTGATAGCCTTTTTTTTTATTATGATTGTTTTGTGTGTGTGTGTACACAAATATATAATTAGAACTCGCTGAGTCTATTTTTGTTGTTAGTGTGTATATGGTTTGAGAGTTGACCACTTTGCACTGGACAAAAATATGGTGGCTTATCTCTATGAGAGGCTAATTTTTCTTTTTCCAGTGTCATGCATTACGTGGGAGTGAGACCCTGTGAACATCCCCCTTTCCACGTTAACATGTCCACTGATACTGTTGCCATGCCAGTCTGTTTTCATGGAGAGACTGCTTCACAAGCAAACTTTCTGGTGTTCTGGCTGTTGGGATCTTTATACCTCCTTCTCCTGTTTCCTGAGTCACAGGTACAGGAACTGTGAATAGATGTATGTGTTGGACTAGGCTTTTTCAACCTTTTACCTCTGCATTGTGTCCCATTGTGGTTTTCTGAGATGGTCTCTCTCCATTTACTTTAATGAGAGGCATCTTTGACACTGGGTGGTAGCTCCACTTATATGTGGGTAAGGGTAATATTTCTTTTTGTTGTGTGTAAAATCAACCTGATATCTTCATATAATAGTAAAATTCAAGCCACGGTGTTATCAATACTAACAATAGCATTTATTAATGCACAATCCCATTATACCATATTCACTGCCTGCCACCTTGGTAGGAGGTACTATAATTTAGGTTGAAAGGAAGAAGACAGGTTAAGTCGCTGAGACTAATGAGTGTTACGTTGTAAACATCAGTTGAACCCAGAGATGGTACAAACTTTACTATAATCTGAAATGGTTAACAGATTAAAGAGAAGTTAAAAATTTTCCAGACCTAAATTGGAATATAAAATTTGGTAAATCTGAAGAGACAGAAAAGGGGTAAGTGGAGGGTATCTACATTGTAGTGAGGAAGTTGGCCCATTTGGGTAAAAGTGGTTTGAAGACTATAGTAATCGTTTAGAAAAGGAAGCTTGATGCTGTCTTAAATAGAGACTTTGAATATAACAATGAGATATTAATACCATGTCCTGTAATACTGTAATACTTTTGTATCAGAGAGGTGCCATATTGAATCTAGTTTTAAAGAAGGATTAGCCTGGCAATGGGATATAATATAAAAGTAAACCAGAAGGCGTGAACTGATTTCAAAGGATGTGCACGATATGGCTAAGATACAGAGAGTATTGAAAGTCAGTTTGGGAATCTAGAATGACATGTGAAAATTTCAGCTTTGCCATGTTTTATGTGAAATGACCAGAGGTCATCAAATCACAGTATCATTGGAGATGTGAAGCTGGGGTGGAGGGTTTGATTTGAATTTTTTCGTGGAGACATCCAAAGGCCTGAATTAAAATGGTTCAATTTTTATTTTCATGAGGGGTGGCAGATAGTGTAGGAGAAAAACTAAGAACCAAGGAGCATCTATTTTGTGGATAAGGGAGAAAAACCCTGCAGCAAAAAGGGAAGAAATAGCAGTCAGGACAATGAGGAACTGTGGAAAAATTTGTTTTTGTAGAAATTACAGTACTTAGAAGTCAGAGGGCCTGGAAGGTGATGGAGGGACCTTTTCTGGTCTGTTGCTGCTGAGCTAAAGCTCAGTGTTCTGACTAAGCTTCTGGTGGCTGTTTGTGAACACACAACAATCCACACATCTTCTGTTATTAGTGGCTACTGAAAGTACTGCATGATCTTTTCATTGTTTTAGAATTTCATTCCTGCAAATAGTGTGTCTTGGTCAAACCTATCAACTTATATCCTGTCTCCTCCACCACTTTTCCAGTCCAACGTCATGTACCCTGGTTTGTTTTTTTTTTATCTTTTTCTTTCTTTCTTTCTTTCTTTTTTTTTAAAGATCATAATGGGTCCACTTAGTGCCACCAGTGTGTGCCTGACTGTAGGTCAGTCCACTGAAGCATAGGTGTCCTCTCAGGAACCACACACCAGAGGAGGCTGACTCTCCTTCCATCAGCCTTCCCCTGATGCTTCTGTGCTCCTCAGTGATTCCTGAGCCTTGAGCAAAGGTATGTGTAGATGTCTGCTTAGGGCAGAACACACCACAGTCTCTGAACCTAGACTAGTTTTGGGGTCACAGGAATTTCTCATATATTTGAAAAAGAAAATTAATAATTAAAGAATCAAAAATAAAGAATAATATGAAATTGGGTGCTACATTTTTGATATAATATCTAAAGTCAAGGGTTGATGCTGGTTGAAATTACTAGCTAAGATTTTATAAAGGATACTAGGCTCCCCTGAACTCTAAAGGAAGGATGTGCATAGGCAAGAAGAAGGTTCCTGAAGGAGTAGAGTGTCAGCAGTGAGAAGCTGTCTCAGAGACTGTAGGTACTTTAGAAGGCCTTCACAAAAAGATTTCTTCATAGATTTTTTAATATATATATTTGAATGCTTTTTTAAAAAATTCTGTGTGTTATATGTGTGATTACATATTTTTATAATTATTGGTTTCTTTTAAGCCATACTCAGACTGTTGTAGGGTTGGCCTGGCTTCCTCTTAAGACAAACAAATGAGTATTACCATCTAGGAGCACTCTGGGGCCAGTGAACTTACCCAGTATGCAGCAGCTTAATACTTTACCATTCTCTCACTTACAAAGTAGCATTTAGTATCTTTTAATTAGAAAAAAAAAACCCAGGTATTTTTAAGTCAAACTATTTGGAAAACCCAGAAAACCCAGAGGACATTAATCATCTAATCCAATGAATTGTTATTGTCAATTATCTGTTATTTGATGTTGTTTTTCCTTTGGTATAAATGTGTATTGATATTCAATTTATTATAGATTATATGTAGCATAAGCTATAAATATTTTAATGCATAATATTTAGGATTATAGTAATAGATTTTCTCTCTCCATATATATATACACACATATCTATATATGTATATGTATGTATGTGTGTGTGTATATATATATATATTCCTTTTTATATCATAAAATAAATTTACAAACCCCATAATGGGCTAGTGAGTTAGAGTTGTTACCAGGATTCTTCTGCCTCTGTTGTCTTTTTCCATTCAACTGCCCTGATTTCTCCCCAGATGAAGACAGAGCTTTAATTTTGTAAATGGCTCTTAATCATGTATGCCAGACTGGTCTGGAGCCCATGTGCTAAGGTGACACTCTTGCCTCAACCTCCCCATGGGCCGGACTGCAGGCATGTGCTACTGTTTTTATTATCTCCATTTTACCAATGAGGAAACAAGAGATATATGGTAATTATATAACTTACAGCTTGCCAACATTTAAACTAAGACACTGTAGCTTTACAGCTTCTGTCTTTAGTTTCTATGTATATTATACTCCTTTGCAGTAGAGCATAAATAAAAAAAATATTCATGCAAACATGCCCTCAGTCATAGTGAGATATGGCACACACTGATCTCCCAGTTAAGCATAGCTGACTAAAATTATGCCATTATTCTCACTTTCTCTTAAACATTCACTAAATTATAGTCAAAATTTGAAAACGTATAAGTTACGGGAATGAAAAGAAGATGGCCGTGATAATGAGAGATACGCCCTAGCTTTAAAAACAAAGTGGCTATATAGGTCATGACTTTGCAAGCCAGGGGCTTTGCTTAAATCAGTTTCTGTAACAGTATGTCATTAGGAGACAAATATTTTATGTTACAGAAAGGCAGAAGGTATAGATTTCAAGGATACAACAGTGTAAAAAAGCGGTGTAATGATCAAATGATAGAGATAAATTTTCTATATACAGGAATCCAAACAGTTTCTGGATGTTACGGCTTTGAACATAATAAAGAAAAGTGAAGGGGCATCTTGGTACTTATTGTCATGACAAAGCAGCATGACCAAGACAACTTATAAAAGAATTTAACTTGGGGATCATGGTTCCAGAGGGTAGTAGAATCCATGACCTCTGTGGAGGGGACCATGGCCACAGACCTGCAGGGATGGCGCTAGAGCAGTCGCTGAAAACTTGCATGCTGGGAAGAGACAACCATAAGGCAAAGAGACAGAGAAAGCTCACTGAGAATAGTGTGGGCTTTTGAAACCTAAAAGCCTGACATCAATGGCATGCCTCCTCCATCAAGGCCACACCTCAGATTTCTTCACAAGCAGTTCCTCCAACTGGGGACAAAGCATTCAAATATATGAGCCTATGGACAGTAATGTCCTTCAAAACACTACAGGGGCTAGACTAAAGATGAGAGGCTTGCCAGCACATCCAGAATGGTGAGGCTTGCCTTAACACACACCTCCCGTGTCTAGATGCTGAGGTTATGCTTGCATGTTTCTTGTTTATTGGCCCTTGTCTGGACAAAAATGGGCTGCATTCCCCAAATCAAATGTATCAGTACTGACACTGGTAGTTTTCTCTGAAAAGGAGATGTTCTAAGTATTATTTTTACAGTAAAGCTAAATTGAATAGGTCTATTCATGTAGACCACCCTTCTTATTTCTTTTAAATATAGTCAGATAGAGATTGGAAGCAGGTCAGTCTCCACTTCTAGCCCATCATCATAGTCCAGAGAGCAGCTTGATGTAGTTTTGACTGCGTGGCAGTAGTGGAGTGATAAGAAATGGCTGTATCTTGTGTTTAAGTGTTGAGGTGTCCACATTTTCTGATGGAGCCAAATGAGAGGTTATTGAAGAAATTTCAGAGCATCTGGGAGAGTCAAGTTACTGTTTATTGAGATGGAAATATCCAGAGCAGATTTTTTTTAGAGTTTTCATTAAATTTCATTCTTATTTTTTATATTTTGTAGATTTATAAAAATGCTTATTTATTGCAACTGTAAAATTTATAATTAAATTGAATCTGAAAAACAAAACTATTTGTTGGAAATTTGTATGTATTCTTTTGAGATCTATCTATTCATATCATGAAAGCATTCAATGTAACTATCAAAGAACTAAGGTCAAAATCTGAGATCCCACCTATGTTAGCTACTTGTTTTGTTGCTGTGAGGAAATACTTGACAAAAGCAACGTGAGGAAAGAGAGGTTTATTTTGGTTCAGCTTGAGGGTGCAGTCTCATGCTTGGGGGAGCATGACTGAGCAGCAGGAGAGTGAGGCAGTTGGTCTCATTTTAGCCACATTCATTAAGCAGAGAGAGATGTTGCGCAGATCCTTTCTCTTCATGCTCATCCTCAGACCCTGGCCCATGGAATGGTGCCACCTCTTTTTTGTTTTTCCATATGATTCAGGTTTGCCATCACACTTCAGTTAACCCCATCTACAATAAATCTTTACAGACTCACAGGATGGTTTTCATGGTGATTTTAAATCTCATCAAGTTGACAATCAGGATTAGCCATCACAACCTACCCCTTGTCAATTTGATAGCCAATCACAAAAGTTTTAAGCCCTATTTTTTAACTTCTTGTCAGCATAGTTTCATGGACACATGCAGTGCAAAATGTATCCCACTCAACTTCAAAAGTTCCCATCATGTTTAATAGTTTATGGTACTGTTCAAAAGTATAAGTGCAAAATCTCTTTGAGACACAATCTTTCACCTGTGAGCCACCGAACAATCAAAAATACAAACTACACACAGACAATATAGAGTCAGCATTCTCATTTCAAGAGAGAGAGATGGGCATATAGCAAGATTTAGATCAGATCAGAGAAAGATCAAAAACAAGCAGGAAACATATCAAGTTCCACAGCTCCATGCCTGGTTTCTTGAGATCATGGTAGAATCATCGAACCCTCCAAAAGTTTGGGAAGTCCGGTGCATCTCGCTCTGCTATCTGAAACACATGTCCTCTTTCTTGTGCTTGCTTTGTTTGGTGCTTGCATCTTTCCCATGGCTGTAGCAGCCCTACCCAATATAGGATATAATATTATAAACACAGATTTATTTATAAGGAGAAAACTGGAAATGAGAATGTCATCAAAGAGTTGCCTGTGCCTCAGAACATCTTCTAAGGGAACTGTTTCTCCAGGGTCAGAGTACTGAAGCTGATACAACTTTGGTCCAAGGGGACAGTTCCATTCAAAGCTTGGCATCATACATATGGTACTAGTTCTGCAGGCAGAAAGAAAACAGGATTGAGAGTGTGATAAAGTCTTACACGACAGTTCCAGGAAACACTGAGGCAAAGCAATGTGTTGCAAGTCCTTGCAAGAATGCCCTGAGAGCGACATAGCTGGATCTTGTGGGAGATTGATTACCGATTTCCAAAGTGGCTAAACAAGTTGTGTTCAGCACTGGAGTTGCGTTCCGCTTACTCCCCATCCTCTCCGGTGGATGTGTGTTTGATCTTGTCCATTCTGACAGGTGTAAGATGGTGTCTCAGAGTCATTTTGATTTGCATTTCCCTGATGGCCAAGGATGCTGAACATTTCTTTGTTTCTCGACCATTTGAGATTCTGCTGTTGAGAATTCTGTTTAGATCTATACCCCATTTTTCAATTGTATTATTTGTTTTTTGATATCTACTTTCTTGAGTTCTTTATATATTTTGGAAATCAGCTCTTTGTTGGATGTAGAGTTGGGGGAGATCTTTTTCCATTCTGTAGGTTGTGGTTTTGTCTTATTGACCACATCCTTTGCCTTACAGAAGCTTTTCAGTTTCAAGAGGTCCCATTTATTAATTGTTTTTCTCAGTGTCTGTGGGTATTATATTTAGGAAGTGGTCACCTGTGCGATTTCATTGAAGGGTTATTTCCCACTTTATCTTCTGTTGGTTCAGTGTTACTGGGCTTATGCTGAGGTCTTTGATCCACATGGATTTGAGTTTTGTGCAGGGTGATTGATATGGATCTATTTGCATTCTTCTACATGCTACCATCCAGTTATGCCAACACCATTTGTTGAAGATGTTGTATATTTTTGGCCTCATTGTCAAAAATCAGGTGTTCAGAGTTGTGTGATTTAATGTCAGGGTCTTCAATTCCATCCCACTGATCCACGTGTCTGTTTTTATGCCAATACCAAGCTGTTTTTACTACTGTAGCTCTACAGTAGAAGTCAGGGATGGTGATGCCTCCAGAAGTTCCTTTATTGTACAGGATTGTTTTTGGCAACCTGAGTTTTTTTGTTTTTCCATATGAAGTGAAGTGTTGGTCTTTTGAGGTCTGTAAAGAATTATGTTGGGATTGTGATGGGGATTGCACTAAGTCGGTAGATTGCTTTTGGTAAGACTGCCCTTTTACTGTGTTGTTTCCACCTATCCAAGAGCATTGGAGATCTCTGCATTTTCTGATATCTTCCTCAGTTTGTTTCTTCAGTGACTTAAAGTTCTTGTCACACAGGTCTTTCACTTGTTTGGCTAGTCACCCCAAGATACTGTTATTTGTGGTCTATTGTAAAGGGTGACGTTTCCCTGATTTCCTTTTTAGCCTGTTTATCATTTGTGTATAGCAGGGATATTGGTTTTTTTTAATCTTGTACCCTGCTACATTGCTGAAGGTGTTTATCAGCCGGAGGAGTCCCTGCTAGAAATCTTGTTTCTGATTTTAGTGGGATTGCTCTGGGTCTCTCTTCATTGAATTTGTTGTTGTCTGTCAGCTTGCTATATACTGATTTTATTACATTTAGGTATATTTCTTGCATCTCTGATTTCTCCAAGACCTTTATTATGATGGGGTGTTGGATTTTGTCAAAGGCTTTTTCAGGATCTAATGAGATGATAATATGGGTTTTTTTTCTTTGACGTTCATATGATGGGTGACATTGACAGATTTTCCTGTATTGAACCATCTCTGAATCTCTGGGATGAAGCTTGCTTAATCATGGTAGATGATTTTTTTTGATATTTTCTTGGATTTGTTTTGCATCAATATTCATGAGGAAGACTGATCTGTAATTCTTTTTCTTTGTTGCATCTCTGTGGTTTGGGTATCAGGGTGATTGTAGCCTTATAAAAAGAGTTGGGCAATGTTCCCTCTTTTTATTATGTGAAACAATTTGAGCAATATTCGTATTAGCTCTTCTTTGAAATTCTGGTAGAATTCTGCACTGAGACCATCTGGCTCAGGGCTTTTTTTTGGAGGGTAGGGGTGGTAGACTTTTAATAACTCCTTTTATTTCCTTAGAGGTTATAGTCTTTTAAAGTGTTTATCTGGTCTTCATTTAATTTTGGTAAGTGATGCCCCTCTAGAAAATTGTCCATTTCTTTTGGGTTTTCCAATTTTGTGGAGTTCAGGTTTTGAACTATGTATGACCTAGTGATTCTCTGGAATTCCTCAGTGTCTGTTGTTATGCCCCCCTTTTCATTTCTGATTTTGTTAATTTGGATATTCTCTCCAGGAGCAGAATTTTTGAGAAAAGTGACAGGAATGGTTTTGGACATGTTTTATTCCAGTTGTTTATCAGATAACCAAGTGTGGAAGTCAAATAGATCATTGTGTTGTGGTTCAGGGGGAAATATGAGCTTTAATGCTACTGTGCAGACGGTGTAAAGTCACAAATCTAGTGATGTTAAAGGAATGACTACATTCAGAGCCGTGGGGTTCACAGAAACTCAAAGATTGAATAGATGGGGAAAAGGAAGGGGATGAAGAAGGGACAGTGACATAAAGTAGCCAAAGAGAGACCACGGAACAAGGGCAGATGTGCCCTGCAAGCCAGGTTTCAAGAGTAAATGCACATGTCACTTTGCTAGAGAGTGGTAACAACATATTTGAGAGTAATCATTGAATGACAAAATTTGAGTGATAGATACATTTGCAAAAGCTTATATTAAAATACAAAAAATATGAAGAAGCTGAGGAAATGGTTTATTTAATGAATGCTTGTACTAAAAAAACATGAAACTTGAGTTTTATTGCCCACACACATGTGAAAAAACTGCATGCTGTCATAGCTGTCTATAATCCCAGCACTGAGGGGGGGAGACAGGAGGGCTGTTAGAGCTTGCTGGCTGCCATTCTTGCCGAAGTGCTGGGCTCCAGCTTCACCGAGACCCTATCAAAAAGTAAGGTGGAGGACTCATGTGGTCCTCCTTCCTCATACCTAATGTGGTATTCCTCAGGGAATAGAGGTTTGCTGTCAAGCCTGATGACTTCATCCAATTCCTGAATCCCACATCATAGAAGAAAAAAGTGGACTCTACAAGCTGTTTTCTGACTTAACCTATACATTTGTTGCATGACACAACTTTCCTCCCCCTTTTCTGTAAGTAAATAAATATAAAAACTTTTAAAAATAAGATAGAATGTAACCTAGGAGGACATCATCATTGGGGCTTTCATGTATAGCTGCACATACCTGCCCCTACAAGTATGTAAACACGTATGTAAAACAGAAGATATTGTATGCGTGCGTGCGCGTGCGTGCGTGCGTGCGTGTGTGCGTGCGTGCGTGCGTGCGTGTGTGTGTGTGTGTGTGTGTGTGTGTGTGTGTGTGTGTGTGTGTGTGTGTGTTTTCTCACATGCAGCATTTTACCTGAGGAATGTATAGCTAGGCTGGCTTTTGTGTAGCTAACTAGTATTCCTTGGGGGGGGGGGATGTCATTCCTTTTAATTAAAAACAATAGAAAAATGTATAGTGTAATTGACAGTTTCAATCCAATGTTTGATGAACTGTGATAATCAACGGATACATTAGTTACTTAAACTTAGGAATATAGTAAAAATATGAATCAATTTTTTGGAATGTGTTTATGGTATACAATTTTTGTTCTTCATGATAACGTATCTTTGCACTATCAAGGGACACTTCCTTCTTTCTTTATAAACAGTTCTTTCTTTTATTAATTGTTCTCAGTTTAAAATTTTCCCAAAGAAGCTTACAATTTCTGTCTCCTTGGCACTCATGTTTAACAATGGTGCTTCATGTGCTGCTGATTTCTATGTTTTGAAAAATAAAATAAAAACAAAACATTCTCCACATTTTTAGGGACAGGGCATTAAAGTTATATTTCTGTGATTAGATCATCAGAAGCCATGTGTGCTACTTTACACTTTTTTTTGTACTAATAACCAGGTTGAATTGCACTAGCCTGAAACACGTGTGAACTACTGAAGGTCGAGTGTAGGAACTCAGCAATTGACTTTTTAATTATCTACTTATTTTTCTATGTATGTCTGTATTTATGTGAGTTTTTGTGTATCATGTGCATGCAGAAGAGTGCATCACACCCCATGGAATTGGAGGTACAAATGGTTGTGAGCTACTTGCAGGTGCTGGGAACCAGATTCATGTTCTCTGCAAGAGAAGTCAGTTTTCTTAACCATGGGGCTGTCATTCTAGTCATCAACAATTTTTTAAAAAAGGATTCATTTATATTTTATGTGTATGAGTGTTTTTCGGCATGTATGTATATGTATCACGTTTGCCTGGTTTCCTCAGAAGCAAAAGGAGGAAATTTGGAACCTCTGGGAACTGGAATTGCAGGATATTATAATTCATTATATAGGTGCTGGGAACTGAATCCAGGTTCTCTCAAAGAGCCTCAAATACTCTTAAGTGCTAAGCCATATCTCTAGTCCTGGAACTTAGCAAATTTATATATCAAGTTAACTGATAGAGAAAATATATTTAGTACCTTTTCTAAGTTCTGATTCTGCTCCTTAGTTTTATGGTTTTAAAAATAAAGATAGCTGATAGCCATTAATCTAGTAGTAACCTGCTTACCAAATGATTGTGGGATGAAAAGCAGGTGCAACTGTACTTCTTTATTGATTTTCATGGATACATATGCACTGTACATAAGTGAGTGTATGTGGATTGCATATGTGTCTGTGTATGTAGAGGCCAGAGACTCATGTTGGTGTCTTCCTTGGACACTCTTTATTCACACAGGCAGGGGCTCTCCCTGAGCTTACAGATTCAGCTAGAATACTCACCACCTTGCCCCCGGGAGCCCTTTTCTCTGTTTCTAAACATTCAGGTTACAGGTGGGCTGATAAGCCTGCCCAGTTTTTATAAGAGTGCTAGAGCTGAACCTGCTGCCCAGCAAGCACTTTCTGCACTGAGCCTCTCCAGACTTCTATATTTATATTCCTCATAAAATATTATCCTGAATAAGATACTCACAGTGACTCTCTGCAGTCAAGTAGATGACATCTCAGAGTCTCTTGTTCTTAGGTGGATCCTAGGTTGAATAGTAAAACCCCCATTTCCAATGTGTGTCAAGTACCTCTTTTTTTTTTTTTTTTTTTTTTTTTTTTTGATTGGTGATTAGTAATCTATTGCTTGGTTATATCTTGGTGGTTGTCTTTGTAGTAAGTAAGGCAATTAGATATAAATGAATAATTACAATCCTCTCATGGAAACTAGATTGTGTTAAAATCTATTAAAATAGATAGCAGGGAACAACTCAGGCACACTCTCTGATTCTGTTTGATCCTTTTAGTGAAGCCTGGGTTCAGGGATTTTCAATATTCTGATCCTACTATCTCTTTACAACCATGACATAAGAAGCGTATCTGTGAGACTATATTTCAGGAGCTTCTTGTTTATTTTAGAAAAACATTTTATAGAAAAATAATAAACCCCCAAAGTCTTTTAAAATCATTTTAAAATCCCCAAAGCAAGAGTTTAAGTTTATTTCTTGCCATCCAGCATCCAGTTTCATCTCTGTGGCATCTACTGTGGCCCAGCAGTTGTGGGCACTCTTTCTGACGTGCTTTGAAGTTTGTACTGCTTGCTTGTGCTAACTGTA
The DNA here is from genome assembly GCA_033318265.1 of Phyllotis vaccarum. Lineage (NCBI taxonomy): Eukaryota > Metazoa > Chordata > Mammalia > Rodentia > Cricetidae > Phyllotis > Phyllotis vaccarum. The sequence goes on along the minus strand of JARWLC010000015.1, from coordinate 63,464,832 downwards.
CACCTATCCCACTCGTTTCTCCCCGGAGTAAAAAGAAACGGTGCTGCTTATATAGATCTATAACTTTAGAAATTGTATTCCTGCTTCTACCATGTACCTGGATGTGGCAGAAATATTCTGATGAATTAACGTGTCTATCACTTATGTTATCTCTATTTACTTTCGTGTACTAACAACATTCACAATAGCCAGACTCAGAAGCAGCTGATTTATTATTAACTGCAATGGCAGTTTATCACTTTACAGTCTGAGATAGAGCTGGCATCATAGACATTGCTTATTTGCTTGGGGCATTCCCACCTGCTGGATGAATACTCAAGAGGCCAAATCATAGATAAGAAGACTGACTGTTGTGCAAAGTAGTAGAGTGAAAGCAGAGGTGTCCTAATAGGATATTTCCATCACATGCCACAGTAACTCAAGTTCTTTGTGTTTTAACACTGGCATTAGTCATCAGCACGGAATCTCAGGAGGGAAACATGAAGCCCTACAGGCTCTAGGTTTGCCATGTGTACTGCCCACAACTCCACTTGACACATCTGATCGGCTCCTTGTTCATGTCATAGGGCAGCTTACCATCTTTCTTGGAGAAAAATGATGGTTAGAATTTATGGTGCTGCCGAATCTGCTTTATGGTGACCTTGGCCTCACAGCAGCTCATTGATAGGCATTGTTTGCAGGTAAGGTCTGTGAGTAATACAGAGAGGCTATTTATGCCAACGTCACACAAGCTGGAATCACCAGAGTGGAAGAAACCTCAGTTGAGAAAATGCCTCCATAAGATTCAGCTGTAGGCAGCAGGGCATTTCCTTAAGTAGTGATTGATGGGGGAGAGCCCATCCCATTATGAGTGGGGCCATCCCTGAGCTGGTGGGCTCTATAAGAAACCAGGCCAAGCAAGCCATGGGGAGCAAACTAGAAGGTGGCATTCCTCTATACTTTCTGCCTGAGCTCTGCCTGAGTACCTGTTCTGACTTCATTGATGGCAAACAGTGATTTGGAAGCATAAACTGAATCAATCCTTTCCTCTGCAACTTTCTTTGGTCATGGTGTTTCATATACCAGTGGTAACTCTTAGACGGGTGATCACCACAGTCTCACCAGAAATGCTGGCTGGCATTGCAAATCCCCCTAGCTTAAAACACTGCCTTAGAGTGAAGAAGGACCAAACCACAGGAGGCATTGCATAGAAATTCCTGAAAAGTAGGAATTGAGGATATGACTGGGCATGCTTCTTTGGTAGCACAGGGGTATAAAACTGTTAACAGTGGGCCTCTCTTGTCTCTGCTTTCCCACTAATTATAAGCTCTTTAATTGGTGGCTTTACTCATCTAGTTGAGGATTAGTGAATTAACCATATTGTATTCTCCTTAAGTTGCATGCTTGTTCTGAACATGAGATATACTAGCATTCATCATTCTTTAAAATATGCACAAAGGTTTCTAGAAATGATAAAATATGCCAAAGTGAGGTATTATCTGTATGTCTTACTATTAATTTTCAATCCCTTTAGCTTTTAAAACAACTGGCAATATAAAAACTACCTTATTTTAATCTTTTTGTGAACTTAACCGCCTAAATACATTCTAGGAATGATCAGCTTTCTTATTTTTGTAAATACCTAGGGTTAAATGTAGTTTCTTCTGTTTTATAGTAAGAATAAATAAAATGCGATTTCTTAAATTTAAATAGACGAAACAGAAAGATACATCTCTTGACATGAGTTTGTCCCATATGTCAGATAGTAAACACAGGCTTTTGGAAAACTTCATGTTACTGCTATCCGTGTCCAGAAGAAGACTATTTCCTATTGTTGGCTGTCTGAAGTAATTCTGTAAAATGACTCAATTCTTACCCTCATCTTAGCCCAATGGTTCTCAGCTCTCAGGTCACAACCAGACATTTACATTACCATTCACAACGGCAGCAAAATGGCAACAAAAATGTTATGGTTGGTGTCAGCATAACCGGAGGAGCTGTATTAAAGGGTCACACTGCTAGGAAGGTGAGAGCTAGTTCTCCTTCATCGTTGTACTTCAGTGGATTGTTTGCTGAATGAAGGAATAGAGTGCAGAAAATACTTTGTGCAGGCTATCTGATAAATTATCAGTGACCATAGTCTTCATTGTAGATTTTGTCTGAGTGGGCTGCATTAGGTCTCACTGTGGGGCTTGCTCTTTTCCCTGGAATTTACTGAGTGTTGCCCTTGTGGACTGTAGTGTTTAGCACACTTGTCTCTGTGGGCCTCTACACCATCATAAGAGACCTATCAACAATTGTTGATTTTTCATATTGACCCTGCCTACATTCCCTTCTTATATTTACTTAGATATGATGGTAATCACATGTATTAAGGGTAGTGCCCTTACTCAGTAAGAATATTGAATTCAGTGGAGTTGCTTGGGTTGATAGTATGAAGTAGCTCATGCACAATTTCTTGAACTACGTGAGCCCAGGTGCACTGCTGCACCTGGTTTTTATGTTGGTCCTGGGGATCTGAACCCAGACCTTTATGCTCAAACAGTGAGAACATCTAACTCCATAACCATCCCTTCTAGCCATGTATTTTTTTCTTCTTGGGTTGTAATCCACCTTTTTTGCTGAGCTACCTATCCTAACTAAAGCCTCCATTTTCCTCTAATACATCCTGTCTTCCACATGTATGTAATCATCTTCTGCTGCCCTGCCTACTACCCTGTCTCCATCTGTAGACCTCCATACACAGGAGGCACACACATGGGTTTTGACCTGTTGAATAAGTTAACATCAGTGCTTTGTTATTGATAGTTTGTTTTGACTAATGCTGCCTTCAGATAGACTACTTCTTCCTTAAAGTGCTGTTCCACTTCAATTAGGTATCAGTCTAGACCACAAAGCCACCTGAACAATTTCAGACTCATTTCTGAGTTTCTTAAAGAAAAACCCTGAGTGTATTGAAGACAACGAAGAGGAGATGTGGTAAAGGTGGTAAAGGCCCAGCTGCAGCAGAGCAGGATAGAAAGGAGAGTCCTGTCTGAAGAGGAACGACTCAGGTCTTCACATATCTCCAGCTGCAAGGTGATGTTCAGATTGGGCTAGAGCTGCTCTAGAAGCCTCCTTTTCTTCTAGGACTGCTCTCTCTCATTTTTTTACCTTCAAAAACATTCTTACACCTTGCTGTAGAACAGAACCTTAGAATGCCTTTTTCGTCTTGTCCTACAAAGTCATATCAGGGCTTTCTCCATCTTGGAGGGCTAAAATATGGCCATTTTGGTGAGACAGTCAGAGGTGTGATATTAAGTTTGGGATAGACTATCTACCCCCCCACCTCTTTTTTTAAACCTACCTCTAGTTGTCTCCTGTACCACATTCAGGATTTTCTTTGGCACTAGTATTTGTAAAATTGATGCTCTCCAAAAGGCTCTTATAAAATGTACTAATTAGCATATTAATTAATTTGTATATTCATATTCCCAAAAGCTGATATTAGAGATAGCTCTGGTCACAGGACACTTAGAAATCAAAAATGGTAGCAGATCTTGATTTTAATAGGTACCCATGCCTCTTTTCACTAAGAGGCTTAACACAGTCTTTAAGGGGAAAAGAGCTGCTCAATTCCCTCCTATGGAATTTACAGTAATGTCTCTTTCTGGCTGAGAAAATGCAGCTGCAGAAAAGAAAGCCCTTGGTCCACACATCTAGGCCGCTGCACACTAGGCACCCCTGAGCTCGAATTTAGATTTCTCTTTACATTAAAATAAAATAAAACAAAACATTTATCTGTTGCTATACTTCATTGTGCTCTTGATATTGTGGATGACTCCATTTCTCCTTTTTACAAGGGTATCTTCACTTGCAATTCTGTAGGTAACTTAACAGGGTGAAACCAATCTCTTGATGCTTTATAGTTTAAATTTTGCTTATGTTTCCCACCTCAGTAAACCGTGTTTTTTAGATCAGGCATGCCACATTCAATCCTTCAGTAAATGCTAGTGGATATTCTTACAGGCGTATCCAAACCTTTTGACATTGAGATATGATGTTGTTGTCTACAGCCATGTTCAAGTGCCACACAGTTGAGTTTTCAAAAATAGACAACGAAGAAATACTATAATGTTTCAAGTAAGCTTAACACTTGGGGTTAGGCCACATTTATAGCTCTCCTTGGCAACATGTAGCCCACAGGCTGTCAGGAAGTTGGACAATGGGCTATCTTAAAATTGTCACATCATTTTCTCTATTAAGGCCATCCTGGCACAAGCCCTCATTTTCTTTTGGGGTGGCTGGAAGGATTTCCCAGTGGATTACATGCCTTTGCCCCTCACCTAATAATTCTGCTAAAATGTAATGTCTTCTCATTGATAAGTTCAAATGTAAGCTGGCCCTTGACTCCATCTGCACACTCTTGTCTGTGAGGATCATGCCTCTTGTTCCCCTTCAATTACGTGGGCCAGCTTCCTCTGGTCATCCACAGCACAGTCTGCCTAAAGTATTTGTTCTTTTGTTCCTCTGCCTTAAATTCCATTTCTCTGTGTACTTACATAGGTTATCCCTGCCTTCCCCCCCCCCTTTTTTTAACTACACTCATATGGCATTTCTTCAAGGTCCTTTTATTTATTATTCGTCATGCTTAAAGCACCATTCTAGAATCTCTATCTTGCTGTACTCTTCCTTTATACAGCTTGTCACTAATTGCTATTATATTTGAACTATTCATTACTATCTATATCTACATTCAAATGCAAACCCCATGAGGATAGAAAACCAAGGTATTATTCTTTGTTCACTGATGTAGTTTAAGTACTCAGAACAGTGCCTGGTTCATTTAATATACTGAGTGTGTGTGTGTGTGTGTGTGTGTGTGTGTGTGTGTGTGTGTGTGTGTCCTTAATGGTTGTATGAATAAATCTGTGAAAGGGCCTAATGAAACACTCAAGTGCACAAATCCCTGTTACCATCTCCATGTGCAGATCATGTGATAAACGCACATTTGTTCCTGCTTTGTGACACTCTGGCTTTTGAATCTTTTCCAGTATCAGTTGACTCTTGCACTTAGTTCCATAGGTTTCATGTTTTTCTCCATCTTCATAAAGACAGCCTTTAAAATGAATGGTTCATGTACTGTAGTTCAGCTTGTCTCAGGAGAGGATTCCTTCATAGTAATGATGGTGAGAACAGGGAATACAGAGAAAGAAATGAGAAAGTTGGATAAACTTAGTTTCGAAGTTCTGAAGCTTGAGGGTAAATGCCCTTATGAAATCATTGCAAACTGGAAAAGTGTCAAAAGATTGTCCCTGTTCTGATTAGAATGCACCTGGAGTGCCTATGAGATGGCTCAGGGTCGAAGCCCTTGCCACAGAAGTTTGTTGACTCCAGTTTGATTCTTGGAACTCAGGGCAGAGAGAACCACCTCCTAAGTGCCTAATGTCCAAACCTGCTCTGTGGGACGTGCAGCGAGCGCATTTTATCATTACACATTACACAACCTTAATAAATAAAAGTTAAAACTCAGTCACATGGAGGCTAGTGTTTCATATCCAGTTCTGAGTCCAGTCTGGGTGCTGAATTTTTATTTAAGACAAAAAAATCACTTCAGAAATGGGAAGCAGTATAATGAGAACTCGTAGGAATTGTTGGACAGCAGTAATCATTGCAAACACTGTGCCAGGCATTATTACAAATTCTGTTAGTAAAGTTACTTAACCCTCATCCTGTGAGGAAGATGGTATCATCTCTCCTTTCAGATGAGAAAATGAAGATACAGAGATGGGAAGTAGGTTAGTGTCACACAGCTAGCCACGGATGATTTCAAAGTTATACTCTGTTGTGCAGAGCTGCAGCTGCAGAAAACTGAGGCCGAGACAGATGTTCTAAGACAGTTTTAGTTTTAACCTTATGTTCTAGATTCACTCCTTAGTCAGTTGCCCATGTATATTCGAGCTGCATAAGAGGTTTGGTACCACTGCTTTATACACTCACTCATGTCTTCTATTAGCCTATTTAACTACCTGTGAGGATTGGATTTGGTTTATTTTTGAGCCATTCATTTAGTTACAGCCATGTCATATAATCAACATTCGGATTTTGTTAGGAAACAACAACAAAAGAGTATCCTTACTCATTGTTTAATTACCTGGGGCTGTCCCAATTAAGGTAGTTGTCAGATGATGTGGTGACCCCCTGGTCACAGGTATTCTGTCATATTTGTCTTTGTGATTTAGAGACAGGGTCAGGTAGCAAGTAGTCCAAACTGGCCTTCAACTTACTACATAGCCAAGGATGGCCTTGAACTTCTGATTCCTCTGTTTCTACCTTGCATATGCTGTGATTGCAGGCATGCGCCACCATGCCCAGTTTATTCAGTGCTGGATCTAGAGCTCAGAACTTTAAGCTGGTGAGATGGCTCGGTTAGTAAAGGTTTCCCCTAAAGCCTACAATCTGTCAGGTTTCTGTGACCCTTATGATGGAGAAAGAACTCAGTCCTACAAGATGTTCTCTGGTCTCCACATGCTTGCTGTGGCACATGCATACAACTAGCATGTAAATATACATTTACATACCAAAATAAATAAAATTAATTTAAAGAACTCAGATCTTTCTGCTTGGTAGGTAGGTACACTATCAACTGGGCTCCCTTCGCATCCAAGGTGCATGATTCACAGATTGCAGGAATATTCACATCATGTGAAAATGGAAAGTTAAGTTCTCATAAAGCATGATTATCTAATATGATAATGAGTTGTGAATTTTATCCACATATCTCCTGAGTGCTTGCTATGTGCCTAGCACTGAAGGCTCAAAGATAAATGTGGCCTAGCCAGTATCATAAAAAACAAAACAAAACAAAAAAAAAACAAAACCAGGCATCAGTGACTAAGAGAAGGCATGCATAGGAAAATAGGAATAAATTTTTATAAAGAAAAAATAAATAGAAACGGACATATTTTAGGGATGCTTTGAGCAAACTTGAAAGGGAAAAGGCAGATAGGTAAATTGAGCCTCATGTCATGTCTTTCTGAATGTCTGAGAAGGGAAAGTTTGGGGAGTGAAGACTATCAAATCCCTATAGAAATAGTGAATCATTTGCTATCAAGATATGTAGTAAGGCTGGATTAATTCAGTAGAGATTAATTTCTGAAGTCTTTTGTAACTCTTGGAACAACTGTGCCTTCTTTTATTTCCAAGACTCCTAAAGGTGATTACTCTTTCTATCTCCTACTGTGGCTCTGCAAGGGCAAGGGCATGGAATAGAACAGTCTGTAAGTCAAATCCAACCAAGATTTCTGTTGCCTGGGACAGAGATTCAAATAGCAGGACAACTGTGGTCCCCTCCTCCCCCAAGGACTCTGGCCCCCCCTGCCGCTCATCTTTCACACATGTCCAAATTCGTCTTAACAGAATCATCGTCACTAGCTGGGACATGATGCCTAGGTGGGCGGGGGATTCCCTGAGTTGTCTTTGAGTTCGGCTGGCATGCTCATGATTAGTTTACTAACAATTGGTTTTTTTCTTCTTACGCCATATGCTATTCCATGATTCATCAGCTTTGAGTCTGTTGCCTTGAAGGTGAAACAATTTCTTCCAATGTTGATATTTCAAAATCTCATAGATAACAAGCACACACATATGCAGAGTCCTTTCAGAAGTTTTAAACATTTGGAGATGAATGAATTATGCTGCTACAAATGGAAAGGAGTGCTGTGGAATTGTAATGGTTCTATCCAGCCATCTTCTGGGAACAGCTGCTGGACACAGACACTGAAAGCCCAGAGGCTTTTACCCGTTTTCTTTTTCCTCGTGAGATTATTGATGGTGTGCGTTACCTATAACTTTAAAATTTTTAACAGTTTGCCAAATTGCCTTGCTTTATATTTCTCTTAATGTTTTTGCTTATAAAATCTTTATTTGGGGATATGCATAGAACTTAAAGTCCCAAATTAGTTGTTTATATTGTACTTATGGCTTCACAGACACGAGAAGCAATGACTGTCCAAACCTCAAGAAATAGTGTTTAAGTTCTGATGTAAACATTACCCCTTCAGTGTTTGAGTACATTTTACTTTTTTTTTTTTTTTTTTGAGTACAAAACAAAGCCGTTCTTCCTGCGTGTGCATTTTTAAAGCATTTAGAAGATTAGGTGTCTGACAAACATGGACCACATTGCATTTCTGCAAGCTGCTTTTGTCAGTGCAGTTAGTGAGTTGCAGCATTTAGCTGCGTGTCTCATACTCAGAATGCTAGTGATTGTTTTTCAGAGAAGAAAAACTGTAATTTCATGGTTTGAATGCATGTGAAAATATCTATGTGAGTTGTACAATTGGAAAGAGATTGACTCTAATTTTCGCCATGCCTTCTTCTACCCCTTTCCTGCCTTTAGCTCCTCTTTGGTTCAGGTGTGCTGGTGTCCCTAAGCCTTTCTGGGCCTCAGCTGGAGAAAGTGCTGATTGACAGAAGCCTGGTGGGGAAGCTCATCTCAGACACCATCAGTGATGGTAATTACACCCATGTGCAAACCAAGTGCCTACATTAACAGAGGGGCAGGAGAAATACTTTGTCAACAGGTAGACTAATTATTACCACTGGGGACTTGCAAACACAACAAGTAATTGCTTGTAATAGCATACTTACAACCCCTGGGACCAATAACCGGCTTCAACTAATATTTAATGTCTGTGCACCTTCCTTCTTGTGAAATGTTAGGCTAGAGTCTAAGTACTTTCCAACCTTTCCTTTTTCAATATAATCCTAAATTGCACTTTTCTCATTCATTAAAAATAATTTCTGTTATTAACAATTAAATTTTCCCAGATGAATTATACATAAATAATACAAATAGGCCAAGGCAGGCACTGGTGAATTACCCCAGTGCTTTGCTTCCTATATGAAGCTGCGCTGTTACTTGTTAATGAGTACTAACTCTTAAGTGATGTGGGGTTATGCTTCCTAAATAGCACAAGTCAGTGCCAGATACACTAGGGAAGGCCAGATCTATTAAGTGACAGCACCATGCATGGTTACTATAAAGCACATTAAAAAGATTTTAAGTCATTTATTGAGTAGGAAGCTTACTGGTATTTATTGAGCCACAAAGGTTCCATGCTGGATGCCATTGTATTTAATTCAAACTATATAAAATATGGCTTATTTGTTTTCATTTTAGTAGATAAGGGAAGTGAAGATGAGATTCTCAGGATATGGTCAGTCAGGCTTGTGTAATTAGGAAGTGGCTACGCTGAGATCTAAGCAAGTTCCGACCTGCTTTCCTTCTGCTATACTATGCTGACTTTGAATTTTAAGATTCTATTTCTTTAGTTGGAGGAAAAAAAAAACACAATTAAAAAAAAAAGCCCAACCAAATTATCATGAAAGATTAAAAACCCAGTTTCTTAAATTGACTAACAAGGAAGATGTGGTCTAGCAGAGAGCTCAGCGGTGAGAGGGACCTTTCTGTAGTACGAGGTTTCTGGCCCGGACTTTCGGGCCTAACCTCAAGGTTTAGGACCCACAGACCCACAGACCCGCAGACCTGCAGACCCGCAGTCCCACAGAGACACACAGATGCTTTCAATAGTTTTAGGCTGATCAGCCTAAGGCCCAGGCATATAACTTGCTAACTCTACGCTTCATCTAACCCATGATTCTTCCTGTTCAGCCGTGCAGCTCGGTACCTTTCTTTAGAGCAACATGGTTGTCTTCTGCTTCTTCCAGCTTCTCTTCTGGCATTCTCCTCTGTGCTTCCTGTTCTCAAGAGTTTTCTTAGTCTGGTAGCCCCACCCATACTTCCTTCCTGCCAATCAGCGCTTTTTATTAAGCCAGTGGGTGGGACAATTAGTTACAATGAAGCAACACAATCCCCCTATACCTTTCAGCACCTGAGGACTGTTTGCATAACTGCAACCTTAAAGTAGCCTACAAGATGGCTCCAGTTCCCAACATCACTGATAACAGGTGGAGGGAGGAGCAGGGGATGCCCTTCTCCACTGCGGAGGGGTCTGATGCCAAGAGGACTCTCTGTGAAGGTGTTCGCTTTTCACCCTCATTAAACCCTTTGTGGAATTTGCAAATCGCACCGACTATGATGGTTCCTCATGTTCACGTTCTTCTTTGATTGACTGAGCAGGGACTGTTTGTCCTAGCGGTACCCAAGTAGCATGATAGCCAAGAGGCTTCTTGGCAGCCCACCAGAATGTATGGTGGTGACTGTGCAGATCCACCGTTGACCACTGTGTGCCCAGAAATGCGATGGGCAGAAGTGTACACAGTGTTTACTAATTTCTTTTTTTCTTTGATTAGGAACAGTTCACATAATAGTGGCTCTTTATATAATCTGTGATATTATCTACCTACTTATATTTTTTAGAAATAAAGCTGTAGTATTTTGATAATATTATTAAATATTAATTTATATAATATATACATTTGGGTATAGTATACTTTATTTCAGCCAGTTTTTAAATCCTCAAAAGATGGATTACATTAATTATTTTGTGTGTGTTTTTTCAAGACATAATTTCACTGTGTAGCTCTGGCTGTTTTGGAACTTGCTTTGTAGACAGGCTGGCTTCAAATTCAAGAGATCTGCCTGTTTCTGCCTCCCTAGTGCTGGGGTTAAAGGTGTATGCCACCACTGCCTGGCGATAAATGAAAAATTTTAAAGTTAAAAAAATAGAATTGGTAGAGAACACTGATCAATAGTAATTCACTTATTCTCAAATGGCATATACCAATATGTATGAATGTAGAAATAGTACATAAACACAAATAAAAGTCTACCTGATCTTTTTAATGCTTTTTTTTTTTTTTTTTTTTTTGAGACAGGCTCTTACTATTATTATGTATCCCTGGCTGGCCTCAAACTTCGCCTGTCTCTGCCTTCCAAGTGCTGGGACTAAAGGTATGTACCACCATGCCCAGCTTCTTTTATGTGTTTTGAGCTCTGATTTCCAAATAGTTCCTTTGGTGGTATTCTTCAAACATTAGTTTATATGAAAATAGTCACTGAAAAAGAGAAGAAAATACCGAATCCATATTATTTGTATTGATGATTATGGTTTATTTCTACTGTCTCTGACATTATTCAAAATATATTTGGGAGATGTTAGTAACTTCAATTAATATTTATTTTCTGACAATGAAATGTATTAACTTGTTGTAACTTTGTTCTAACTTGGGATCATTAAATTCCTGTTTTAGCTGTTCTTACAGACAGTTTCATCATCTTATCATTTTTGGCACAAAACAAACTATGCTTTATTCAGTTTACAAAGAAGATGGACTCTCTTGATGTAAATAAGAGATTGGAAAAACTCTCAGCCTTGGATTATAAGGTAGAACTTTCAATGTATATAGTCATATTGCTACCCATTAAGGCACACTAAAGCATTGTATGAGATAATGTTAAGGTTTTTACTCTTGAACATTTGAGGGTCTGGGGACATGAATCTGCCTTTGTACCTTCCCTGTGGTGGAGGGCAAAGCTGGCTTCCATGCTAATGTTAGTGTAAACTCCATTTTCACATTCCATTAAGTACACATATAGCTACTCTGATTTTCACTCAAAGAAAGGAGGAAGAAAAGTCTTTCAAGGATTAATAGAAAATACAGTAAGTTGTGGGAAGACCCTCAAACCCACCCCAACTCTAGCTGGAGGAAATACAAAGGGGGATTTCCTTCAGGTATCTCAGCCTTTCTCCTTCGACTAACTCTAGGAAATTTGTTTCCCTGTATCATCAACTTTACATCTGTTAAGACAGGATTTTTATTTTAAATGATGTGCTTAAATTTTCCACATTGCATTTTAACTGCTGGAAAGACATACTCTCTGCAAGGGTGAGCATCTAATACATTTTCCAGGCTGATTCAGTTCAAGGCATCTTTTCAGCATTGACTTGTGTTTGCAAGATTGATCCAGTCTCTGTGACGTGGATTTGAGACAGTTCACTGTTCAGTGGGAACAGAGCTGATATACAGCTTTCTTAAAAATGATGCACATGTCTACTATCCTCTAATGTCTAGAGCTGAACGAAGCCAGCCCTATGGCTTATAATTCCTATGTGTTCTTAGAGTCTGTTTTTTTTTTTTTTTTTAACCTAACTTTCTGCACTTTGGAATTGTTATTTATGATGATTGGGGTGATAGTGGCATAGGAAATATATAATTCCCTTGATAAAAAACATCTGTCCTTATAAGAGTTTAACATGGAAAAAGTTACCTGAAGTAAGGTTTTCATTGTGGTAACAAAATACAATCTGACTTGTATGTCAGATTTGTAGAGGTTCTATAATACTTGCATGATAATGATTTTCTCCAATTGGCAATATATGATATTCATGTATTACATTTAGTTAGTCAAAAATAAAAGATTCCCTTTAACATTATTACAGCATTGCTTTTTCCCCAAATTATTAACCTATATTGATTTAAAAATGTTATTTTTTCCCAATGTTGGATTTTAAAATGTATCATTCATTAGCTAAAGCAGTGTAAAGTGTTATTAGCTTTATTGTGTAAATTCTATATGACTAGTTCCCGTGTTTCAGGTCTGATGAGTAACTGTCTTCTGAGTGACAGGTATTAGTTTAGCTAAAGAGAGCTAAGAGATTCTGCAAGGGAGGCAAGTTCTAGTCTTTGGGTCCTGTATTGCTTAAGTAGGGAATTAACATTACTTCTGCCTTTGGACTTGGGAAGTTATTGGTACTCCACATCATTACTACACAATAGAGGAGTATGTTTCCTTCTTGGAAGAAGGAATGAATTTCATTTCTTATTGCAATGTTTGAAATATATAACTAGTGAATGCCACCGTTTATCAACTGGAAGGGTAGTTTAAGAAAAGTATCCATTTCCGCTGATCTCCTGAGCATCATGACAGCGCCAATGCCATTAAAATTCACAGGAAACAAAATCACAAACAACTGATCTGCACTGTATGAAAACTGAATATGCTGATCACTCATTTTTAACTTGATTTTATCATCTAGAAATTTATAACATGCCTACACGACAGGCTGGATGCTAAAATATAATGTGCATGTGTCTCTAAATGTTTAGTGATTATAGTATTCCTTTCAAATAAGAAGGAGTTGTAATTACTTAACTATAAGTATTTATACTTAAGAACATAAAGTACATCTGTGTTTTATCATTGCCTATTTGGATTTTAAAAGAATGATTTGTATCAAGTATTTGTAATTCTGTTTTTCTTTCCAATTATACCATAATTTAATTATTTCATACTGAAATAATTTTAACAAGAAGAATTTCAGGGCAATTATCCTTGAAGTGTTGACCTTTAACAAGCTTTCCTGTCCAGATTTTAAAAACCCAGTTCAGTCTAACAGTTGAGAGACAGTGTAAGGAGTTAAATGTTTACTGTGAGAGAACAACACTGGTAATTACTTTGATTTTGGTTCCTTTTGATGTGTATTCAGGGGATGAAGAGGTCAATAATATTATGGCCATGTAAATAGAAAAGACTTCCTTTTGACCATGTTGAAAAAAAAAAGCAGAGGATTATTAAAGCATTAACCTTGATTTTAATGGCCTTGGTTGAGTGGTGAGATCACAATTTGGATGAGCCCGATTATTTACTAAATACAATACATAAATGCAACGGGTTCTTAACACCCATTGCACTCTGGCATTATCGCATTACTGCCATCCTTTGTTACCTTGCAGACAGGAATATGAAAGCAATCTGTCATGTAGCGAGACTGGCTCCAGAAGCATTTCTCTGATAAGAAGACCCCCTGCCCTTTGCTAGTGTCTGGTCCAGTAGGCTTAGCCATGCGCTTAATCCCCAGAAAGTGGTTCGATTATTGCTGACCAGCAATGGCAAGATAGTTTTTTTTTTCCTTCCAAGCTATCAACCTTCCATTAATTCCTTAAGCAGAAATACGGTGCAATCTATATTTCCTTGGCATGTGTCACCCAGATGGTGCCGTGCTTATGTTTTCAAATAACCATGTTCCAAAATAACATAGTTTGAATAATAAATTCGACAAATCCTTCCTAAGAAAGAGAAGTGTAATTCTCAAAAGCGGCATAAACTTTCACGTTCTCTGCCATAGCTTATCCAGAATATGTGTGTGTACGTCTTATGTATTCTTTTAAGAGATATTTCCCTCAAGTTGTTTCCCTTTTATTGTTGTCATTATTGTTACTGTGTTGTGTCTTAAGTAGTAGCCAGACACTCTTGGTCAGCAGTACTGAACTCGGATAGCTGATCCTAGACCTTCCGCGTCGGTCGATGCTGTCAAGCAACCATGACTGTACATTTCACTACTGATTGGAACTGCTGCATCTAGTTCCTCCCTAACTTACATTTCCTTCTTTCCTTTCCTCTGCTAAAAATTGGGAGAATTTTGAACATATGTCTTTTTTTATATATGTGTCAAAAGAATTTAGTAAATTCTGACACCCTCTTAAGCACATGTTGAAGATGCATATTTACTTGTGTGCTTTATATTTACAGATGCTTTGATTTTTTGGAACTACTCAGATGATTTTGTATCGTTTGAAAGAAACATTTTCATATGTTTTTTGTTTGTTTGTTTGTAAACCATTAGATTTCCTATTATGACATACCTGGCCCAGCAAACAGGACACTAGAGCGCCGCTTAGCTATCAATTCCACTCAGGATGTGGTTGTTTGCTGGTGGCCGCTGGTCAGTGATGGCGCTTGGCCTTGGACTCCAATCTCTTCTGAGAAGGACAGAGCCAATCTTCTGCTCCTGGGTTTTACTCAAGGAGGACTGCAGGTAAACCTAAAACAGTGAAATGCAAATAAAACACTATTGCTGCTTTTTATATTCCGAATTGTATGGGACTACATTTTAAACCTATAACTTACATTTTCAGTTATTCAAAAGGAAACTGAATCTCGAATGAGATCCTAAAATGTAACATAGCTAGAGCATAAGTAGACAATTCCAGACTCACTGAAATAGTGTGATTGAAAGCACAGGCTTCTGGGTTCAAATGCTGATTCTGCCATTGCCTTGCTCTCTGCTGAAGTTACTTACCTTTAGGTGTGTGGTTTCATTATTTGAAAAGTAGAGTTAACTGGAGGAAATAGTCTATCATTATACAACACTTGTACACAGCAGACTTATAATCACTGTTCCCTGTTAGCAGTTACCAGTACTGCCTGTTGAGTTCCTGCCTGGAAAAGTCATGCTGTCAGTTACTCCTAACAAATGCCAGTCAAATGCCTATTTTGTGCAAGCCCCTGGGATGGCATGCCATCAGTGGGCAAGAAGCTGCAAGACAGGCTTCAGCACAGCGTTCTCATGGAGCCCTGGAAAGCACAGCACCTGTAGTCACATCGGCCGGCCATTCTCATTTTGTCTGTTCCTGACAGTACTGTGGTCATTTACTTCTCCACATGGATGATCATGTGTGTGCTTTCCCTTTGTACCTATGTAAACATAAACTTTTGTTTGTTTTTTTTAATATATATAATTTAAGATTTCTTTTTAGAGTTTTAGTTTTAACTGGGTGAAGCAAATCTGTTCCAGTATTTTCCTCGAAACCTCCAGACTTTAAAGTACTTCTCAAGTGTTCTGGGATGAAAAAGTGGGTCTGTGTGGTCTGTTTTTCCTGTCTATATAAACCTTGAGTCTTTGGAGTTTTGTTTATTTTGGAGGCTGGATTTCATTACGTAGACTAAAACTGTTGATCCTCGTGCTTCAGCCTCTTGAGATTGGGAGTTTGAAGGCATGTACCACCCTGTCCAGCTTTAGGCTGCCTTTGAATACTAAAGGATCCTGGTACTTTATATTTCATATGCATGTATGCTATGCCTTCCTTAAGAACTGGACTCTTCTCCAAGAACTGGACTCTTCCCAAATTCTTCTGAAGGAAGCTTTCCGACCACCTGGTCTAACTGCCCTTAGTTTTTCTTATTTTTAAGGTAGTAAATTTAAACCATGCATGTCCTCCCCAGGGCCCTAAAACACGCATGTGTGGGAACTAAAGCACAGATCTGTTTTGGTCATTTCCACTTTAGCCTAACTCAAACCGATCTTGAGCTATCATTCCTGAGTTGTTTTCTTATATAAATCTACACTCTGACCAAATAAATTTACTTACTGACTGACTATTTCCCATTTTCTGCATTAATGGTGTTTCCACCTGAAGTAGACAGCAGCTTGGAGCATGACCCTGCATAAGCATTGTATTTCATCCCAGATGGTAGGAATTGGAGACCATCTTGCCTTCAAGGATCTTAGTGGATTTTTTTCCTTTTTGTATTTTGTTTGTTTGTTTTTTTCCAGTGAGAGACAAACATGAAAACATTTAAGTACAGGAGCCTGTCAGTCTGCTGTAGGTAGAATGTGTGGGAGCTGACAGGGAGTGCTTGATTCTACTCAGAAAGTGAGAAGATTAAGACTTTACAGTGTGCTCAAAGATTGGTACCCAATTTTGCTTGCTTTTATTATCTATTCTAGATTTAGCTTCAAGCTTTTATTAACAATGTAGAGTGATTTTGCTAGCCTCCCCCCCCCAAAAAAAAAACAGTATCAAAGGGAATTATATAAGCTAGATTATTTATGTTACTGACCCATTTTTAAAGAGTTGTTTAGGTCTTTTGTGGGGACAATTCTTTTTGTTGAGTTGTTCTCTATAGTTTTTATGAGTGTATCCATTTTATGGAAGCACCTGAATCTGTTTTTATAAACTTGTATGTGATATATGAGTATCGCCTTTCTGTGCTACTGGGGATCTAATCCAAGGCATCTCTGTCCTGACAGGTAAGTGAGTGCTCTGCCACTGAGCCACATCCCCAGCCAGCATGATGTTGAACCATTTACTATTTAGTAAACTCTCTTTCACTTCTGGTATTTTGTTATGTACAGTTCATTTTCTTGGGAAGGGCTTTTGTTTTAACATTGGCCCTTTTAGTTGCTCTATCAAAATTCAGCTGTTAAAAAAATTCATAATTTTTTCCAGAAACTTTTGTGAACTTTTACTATGTAAAAGGTAAATAAATGGTTTTTTTTGGGGGGGGGGTTACTTGCTTTTCTTTTTTATATGAAGACTTAATGTTTATTTTAGCATGCCATGAACTAAAGCTACCAGCGGCTGAGTGTAGTGGTCAAGACTATTGTAGGAATTATTCACTGGCAATTAATTATATAAAGGATTAATATTTATTAAGAGGTTTATATAAACACTCACGGATACAAAATTGAACATTAAGACAATCCTTGGAGAGCTGAACTGTCCAATGCAGTGATGGTGCCCATCCTCTGAACAAACGGGGAGGGCAGGCAGTGTGCAGCGGGGCTCTCACTGGGGGCCGGCCACGCCCCATTACGCCATTCAGAGTCCTGAGACCTCAAAGCTACGCCTCTAGGTCACCTTCAATAACACCTGAATCCCACCACACAAGATTGTTCCTTTATTTCCTTTTTCACTGCCAGCAACAGACTTTTTAAACAAATAACCAGAATAATAGGACAATATGTTTTTAAGCACTGAAATTATAACCAAAGGCATGTGGGGGGGAAATCTTCGTAGAGAAAAAATGAATAGTCTTTGAATCTGATAAACTATAGAATCTTAAAAAAGCATTTGTAGGCCTCGTAGGAAAGATATTAAGCTTTTATTTGGACAGTGTCAGAATCCTAGAATGGTGTTCCCATCCAGGTAATACATGACAGTCGCCTGCAGAGCTTCTGGGCCATCAGAATCTCCGGTCAGGAGGGAGCATCAGGAATCTGTCCCAGGTTCCCTGGGTGACCTCATGTGCATCCAAGCTGAGAACTGCTGCTTCACAGCAAACTTAAAAAAAAATAAATAAATAAAAACTGAAGCCGTCTTTTTTGCATAACAGACCATGGAAAGGATAAAGCCCACATACTGAAGCATACTGAGTTTTAACAGTAGAGTCTAAGTAGAAAATTGGCTTACCAAGCTGCTAAAAAAAAGAAAGAAAGAAAGAAGACAAAGGAAGCAGAAATCAACTCTCTGTGACCAAATTATCTGTCTTTCTGAGAAAAACACTTAAAATTTATTTTATGGACGTTAGAAAACGCCTGTCCCAATTTCACACCACAGGGTTCTAAACAAATACTCTATCTTAATTAGAAGTGTGGCGCAAAGGAGTTATGTTAGTCTAAGAAAAATGGGTGATAAATAGTGTAGAAAGAGGAATTTCTATCAGTAAATTCATGAAGACCCTGTTTTAGGGGGTTGGGAGATGAATCAACCAACAGACCTGAGCTTGACCTGCAAGGGCAGGTAAAAAGCCAGGTGTGATCATGCTGGGGAGTGGAGGTGCTCTGACCAGCCAGCCAGCCTTTGTCCCATCCCAAAGAGCAAGGTGGATGCCTCCTGAGAAACAACACACGACACAGTCCTCCCACCTCCCCAGACACACCCACACATATGCTCCTTCACGCATGCAGGAGCCTGTACACACCTATGTGAACATAGCTTAGCAGCTTATGTGTGGGTTGTCGTGTATTATATAGTAGTGCTCCATTTAAACGTTTTTACTCTTTACGCTTTATTTTGAAAAGGTTTTCCCGTTTTCTTCTTTTGTATGCATTCTCTTTGACAAGATGTCATGACAACTTATTCTCTCGTTTTCCATTTCCACAGCTGGTTTAGCTTTTCAGATGTGCGAATCTGTTGCTTCTCTCTGCCCATGGTGCTAACATCATAGTATATGTTGAGAGACCAACTGGACTTGCTCAACAAAGGAGCCATGATACAGCTGCAGGACATGTCAGAGGGAGATAAACCTCTCACATACATTCTTCTTATGGGAGGGTTTGTTGGTTTATTGCTGTTTTGAAACAAGGACTCATGGAGTCCAGGCTATCCTTAAACTCCCAATTGTCTTGCTTCTGCCTTCAGTGTTGGGCACTACCGTCAAATTAAGCTTTATTTTTACAGCAAGATTTTAATAGTAGTAATTGATAGGAAAGTGTTTGTGTCCAGCTATTAATATAGTACAGTTTGGCAAAGGAATCCAGAGAATTTACAGATACTTTCCAGTGAAAAGCCAAAATACTCATGAACATCATTCACAATGAAGTGCATTTGTGTCAGCTTTTAGCTAAATGATTCATATATTCTGTCTTTGGGAATGCAAGGTTTGTATTTTTTTTTTTAGTGCTGTCTTAATATATATTTATTATAAAACATAATGTATAGAAAGCAAACCACATAAAGTAAATATATAGCTTAATGTGCTGTTATAAGCAAAACACCCTTGGAATCAGTGGCCAGGTGGAGGACTAGAATGTTGCAGCCTTGTGAAGCACTTTCTGTGCTGTCCCAATCTTAATCTGGCACTCCATTCCCCGAAGGAACCACTTTCTCATTTGTATATATGGTTTTTACCGCTGTGTGTACGTTCCCAGAAAACAAAGCATAACATCCATTTAAAGCATTGCGTCTTAGTCTTCAAGTCCCCATCAGTCCCGTTCTTTTCTTAAAATGATCTTAACTCCAGTGTCCTGGCCTGGACCTTGTTTGTATCTGCATGGCGATCTTTGACGTGTTTCTCTGTTCCCTGACCATTTGGTGAGACTCTCAGGAGTAGCTGTCAGCAGGCACATCATTTCAAATACATTTGCTTTCTTAGTTTTTCTGATATTTGATGGTAACAACTATTGATGTTCAGTTCCAGGTTCACTGATTCATTAATGTTGTAAAATGAAAATTTTCTAATTAGATTATTTCATTTTCATTTATTATTTGGAATCTTTTGTAAAATATCTCTACAAGCTTTATATAATAAGCTGAATAAAAATTTCCCTTTTCTTATCACTTGTCAAGATAATAAATTGGTCTATAATGAAGGTGGTTGATTTCAATTTTTAAAATATTAATTCATAGATTCTAACATTCCATATGAGATATTCATAAATTGTAACTGTATCTTTTAGAAGCTTAGATTATTCCATTTTTTGCCAATAAAAGCTTCTTCTAATTACTCTGTCCTGTTATGATCTCAGCATTGTTGGTAGATTCCCAAATGCTGGTGTGTTGGTGGTTCCTGTCTTTCCTGGACATTGTCCATTCTAGGCTGGAATTAGACTTTTCTACTGTTTTTGTTGTTACTGTTTTTGTTTGGTTGGTTCATTTTGTTTTGTTTCAAGACAGTGTTCTCTGTGTAGTCCTGGCTGTCCTGAAACTCACTCTATAGACTAGGCTGGCCTTGAACTCAGAGATCTGCCTGCCTCTGCCTCCCGAGTACTGAGATCAAAGGCATGCACCACTGCCTCTGGTGACACTGTTTGTTTGTTTGTTAATATAAAATGATAATTTTGAGTCTAAGTCAAGATGTTAGGGACATTGGCTTGTTTGGGAATTGGTCATTGTTTCTGGATTTCAGTAACAATATTTTTATGCATATTCATAAGAGTTTATATTGATACTTCTAGCTCAATGCTAGGGGTTCCTAATTTTAATTATTCTGTATTACTGTTATATTTTCTATTTTATGTATCAAAACCCTTAGTTCACAGGGACGCAAGGAATGCATTAGATCACATCATTTCTTTTCACTATGTTCCAAATCACACATGCCCACCTTGTTGGGATGATCACCCTAACGGTACCACTAGTGTTTTAACTATTGAGGGCACTTGGTTTTCCCTCTTTTGCTCATTTCTCTTCTCTCACTCTAAGATGGTCTAAATTGTTACATGACATTTTCGCATCTGATTCTCTTTAAAATTCTCATCTAGTTCATGGGTATTTGGTATTTCCCTCTAAAAGAATTGGTATATGGAGATTTAAAGAGACTAAAAAACTAAGGTACCACTGATGCTCTGAAAATTAGGGCTAGTGGTTTTATATTCATGATAAAATTTGTAATTAGAACCTGCTAAGTGTCTATGTTTAGCCTCATCTTTTCATTTGTATACGTGTAGCTATTGGTAACCATCTGTTGTAAAGACTGCTTTCCTCATTGGCTGCCCTTTGGTCTTTGTCAAAAATCATTGGTTCTCTAAGCTATTTGCCGTTCTTTCATGAAGCAAATCTTTGAAATAGTGTATTGGCTGTTATAAAAGTAGTTCTTTAGACTAGAAAACTATATTAATGCAAACAAGTAAGGTTTTAGCTTCACGTGCTGGATGATATTGGTGCAAGAATGTTCATGCTTTCTAATAGACATGTTTATCTTTCTAAACATTTTTTATGATTACATGATATTTATATCTTTACCCTCTATACAAATGTCAGAATTAATTGGAAATGTTAAAAAATAGGGAATACATCTATTTAAAGCTGAATGCTATTTATTCCTATGTATGTGCCATAAAGTGTGTGTGGAGTTCAGAGGGAAAATGGGGCCAGTTCTCCCTTTCACCATGTGGCTTCAGGAGACCACACTAGGCCACATGTTTGTTGGCAGGTGCCTTTACTCACCGGGCTGACTTACTGGCACTTTTCTTTCTTTTTTTTTTTTTTTTGGTTGATATATTTGGTTGCAATAGTGAAATCTCATTCACTATGTACTGAAGAGGAAGTTAGTATACTGTGATAGAGAACAACATAGCAGCAGCTAAAACAATTCAAGGTGAGTCTCTGACACTAGAGAAAGGCAGATGGTGTGCAGAAGCCACAGGCAGAGAGGATTCTTAGCAGCGAGAAGGAACTAGAAGGAACAACAGGGGTATTGGCTGATCTTCCAAGCTTAGCAATAAGGGAGCACAGGAGAAATATTAATAGAAGTCAACATATACTAAACATGTTATATGTGAAAGCAAAGGCTATATATTTTGTTATATATATAATAAATGAGTTAAATGTTAAAAAGTTAATGTTTTTCATCACGTTTCAGGTATTATTCTTCAATGTCAATTGGTTGCCTCACCAGTAGCCAAGATTAGCAGGGTCATGCGTCTCCCCAGTCTGTGTGCTGGCTTGTTTTATCAACCTGATACAAACATATCTTGGAAGAGAGACTCTTAATTGAGAAAAAGCTTTTTATAAGGTTATCTTGCTGGTCTGTAGGGCATTTTCTTAGTTAGTGACTGATAGGTATGGGCCCAGCTTATTGTTGGGCATGTAGCCCTAGGGTGTATGAGAAAGGCTGGGGTATACTCCTCCATGGCCTCAGCATCAGTTACTGCCTCCAGGTATTTGCCCTGATTTCCCTGGATGATAGTCATAAGCTTTAAGATAAACTATTTCCTCCCTAAGCTGCTTCTGGTCATGGTGTTTTACCACAGCAATAGACACTGTAACTAATAAACAGTCTGTGTTATATTTTGTTTATATAGTAAGATGGTGGAAGTATGCTCGCTTTCTGTGAGAATAAACTTTTTCTGTGTTCTTCCTCCTGGAGAGAAAGAGAGAAGGGGGATCGAGGCCTAGTGGTGTCTGTAATCATAACCCACACTAGTGACTGAGGCAGGAAAGCATAAGTGCAGTGCACACTAAATAACTGAATGAGACCCTCTCTAAAAATGTCACTGTAGCTCAGTGGTAGAAACTTGCTAAGCAAATTGGATATCCTATGTTCCCTCCCTGATAACACACACACACACATGCACGCACGCACGCATGCACACACCAACAGGGAAATAAAAACATATTTTGTGGTATATTCAGAGAGTGGAATGCTATATAGAAAACTAAACTATATCTGTGTGACTTTCTTAAATTTCAGAAAAATAAATTGAGCAAAAATGAAATTACAGTATGAGATAGTTTAATAACATTTATGCAGACTTATAAAACAGAATAATTCTACATGTTCTATAGGGATGTTCTAGATATATTATAATAATGTACATAGGATAAATACCAGATTCATAATAATGCTGCCTCTTGGGTGGGATAGGAGGAAATGGGGCCTGGCAGGCTTCAACTTATATGTGATATTTTATTTTTAAAATTGAGGCAAAAAGATAGTATTTCCTAAAGCTGTTTTTCACATATTTTTCTCTCCACTTTTATGTGTGTGTTGAATGTTTCATAAAAAGAAGTAAAAATAAAATGTACTTTTTATCTTCTGTTCCTAAAAACTCTGCAAAGTGATATAGAGAATGTAGATTTCAGAATAAATCCTAGTGATAAGCTAAGAACTCTGGCTGCTGCATAATCTTATAAGTAACCTGTTTACCTACTGTGAAGGTCTCAGTGCCAGAAAAGGCCTCTCTTTAAATAATTCGCCTCATTTGCATATTGGGTGACTTTTAAAAGATTCATGAGAGATACCCTCTCTAGCTGAAACATGAAACTTGATGGTTTGAGCCAGTCTCTAACTCACTATGGTTTCCTTTCTGATTTTTGTTCTTTATCTTTTAGGAATGGCCATAAGTCATACTGACGGATTGGGCTGTCTTTCCGCGTACTGTTTCTGTATGGAGTCTATGTATCTTTTGAGTCAGGTTATGTTTTTGAGGAGGTGGTTTCAGAACCCTAGGAACTTGCCATGTGCCTTTAGCTCCCTTTCTGCCTTTACTTCCAAAATCCAGGATCATAGGAGTGCGCCGCCCTTCCCTGACAATGTTAGCTGCTTCTCCTTCCCCCTCTTCCTCCTCCTCTTCTTCTTTAAATGAAAATGAAGGTTTCACCATAATGCAACCCTTGGCTGGGTTGACCTGCAAGCTGACTGATTTAAACTTGGCTAAAATGATTATCTTTAGGAAGTTTTAGAACCTCATCTGATTGTTTGTCCTGCTATTTCTTAGCCTGAATTTTTAGTATTTACATTTACTTACTTTTTTATTTTTGCTACACACTTTTATTTTTAACATGCAAGCATGCACACAAATATTGAACCATCATCACCGATCTTTTGAAATGAAAATCCCCCTTCCTTGGTTGCCTCTGACATCAGATAGCCCTGGGTGGGCTGAGGCTTTGCTCAGGTTCCTTCCTGTTTTTTCCTTCAACTCCTTTTCCCTCATGCTAAAGCAGACTGCCTTGCCTTAACTGACTTATCAAATTTTGAATCTTTTTTTTCCCACCCTTCAATAGTTTTGTCTCACTTAAAATTTATGCAGTCATGTTTATTATCCATTGCCATATACTACATACAGTGATAAGTCTCATAAAAGATAAAATCCATTTGATATTACCTTTCAAACTACATATTTACTGTATTTAAACTTTCCCTCCACATGTTATGCTCTGCACTTGGCTAAGTAACAACCATAAATCCTAAGAAATACGGATTGTACTTAGCTATTAATGCCTTTTATTCTTTATATTACCTACAGACCTTGCCAAAGGATTTGGGAATTTCTTTTCAGAACCAGCAATAAAAGTCTCTGTCTATTGAGGATGCTTCTGCTCCTGGCAGATTAATGGTTATCTTTAATTCTCACCACAATCCCACAACGCCTGTGGATAAATTCTTCCGTTTCAGAAGAAAAGACTAGAGTTCTAAGCAGTGAGCTTGCCCAGGATCTCAGGACTGTCTTTGCCAAATCAAGAGCTGGTGCCTGCCTCCTGCATCCCCTCCACGCTGTTGACTGTGATGGTTATCTAGAATCAGGTTCAATTAGGATCAAATCCTAATGTCAAGTATATAAAATACTTTAAAATCATGTTAGGATATCATTCTGAGAGTTATAAACACTATTCCTTCCATCTGTTCTTTTCATACTTCTGTCAAAAGACTCCAGACACCATAAAAGAAACTGTGGTGAAGGGACAGTATTAGTGATGTCTGTGTAATTCTTGTTTTGAGGAGGCAGTTTTATTTGGTTCATTATAAAGTTAACTAACCCTTTACATTTCAGAGTATACTCTTTTCAGAACAACTTAATTGATCCAAGAACGAAGTATCTGTAAGGATAGTCATCTAACACAAGTCCTTCTTCCTCATTTCTGTAGTCAGTACTGTGCACAATGGCCTTTAGGATGTGGGGCTCCCAGAACAACTCAGCAAAGCATCCTCATTCACTTTCTTTCTTCTTCCCTTTCTGTGGGGACTCCCCTCCGTAGGTGAGGTTGTTAATGCCTGTGAGTCTCACTCTTCCCCTGATCACTGGGAAGGAAGGAAAACAGATAAACTCATAAATTACCTGTGCTCACTAGGCAGGGTGTCTTGAGACCCTAGGTCATCAATATCCTATCTCTTTGGCCATCATTGTTCTTATCTCTGGAGTATAGATTCCTGGCATCTATTTTTGGAGCAGTAAGATTTGTATGAAGGGCAATATGGTTCAGGGTTGAAGATCTGGCCAAGATGTTAAAGGCTGACTAAACTCTGGCAGAAGACTGGAGTTCCCTTCCCAGCACCTGTGTTAGATGGCTCACAGGTTGGCCTGTGACTTTAGCTCCACACATGTACATAGTCCCCTGACACCCAACGGACAAAATGTGGAGAGAAAATAAGTCTTAATAGAAAAGTAGCATAATGCTATACTTTTAAACTGAAACTTATTTCAAGTGTTGTTTCTGTTTTGTGTTTAAGTTTTTGTGTGGTCTTTGTTTCATTTTTATTTGATTTTTTTTTTGTTGTTGTATTTTTGGTTTTGTGGTGCTGTGGGTCAAACCCAAGTCTTCATTCATTCCAGGCAAGGGCTTCACTGTCAAGCCATACTCAAGCCAGTGGGGTTTTGGTTTTACTATGTAAATACCTTCCCTTAAATGGTTATCAACAGTAGTGGCAGAACATGACCTGGGACCTGTTAGAGAGGGTCTCACCAACCCTTAGAGAAAAACGACCTGGGACCCCGAGCCCCAAGCCTGCCTACCCCGTGTAGTTTGTAGACTGTGCTGCCATCTGATGGGGCCCTTCTGTCCAGGCCCTCTTGGTGTGAGTTCAGATTTCCCTCAATATCCTATAGCTGTCAGGATCTCCTGCTTCCTTCAGTTTAAAATATTCAGTATGTCAAAGGTTCCATTGTCAAACTTTACGTTTTCTAGAGAATCTTAAAGTTTGGCGTTGCAGTGTTTTGCTTCCTTTAGTCTTTTAAAATATATACTTAAAAAAAATTATGGAGTGCTTCCCACTAGCAGAGTTTTTGCTTGCTGCTTCACAGGTGTAAAGCAGTGTGAGGAACACAGGATCGCTGTTTGTCAAGCTTTTAGTGAAATGAGGGCATGTGGCTAAATACCTGGGACAGAGAGGACTGTAGATCATAACGTGAGCACTCCGGAGGACTCCAGATCATAACATGAGCATTCCGGAGGACTCCAGATCATAACGTGAGCACTCCAGAGGACTCTAGATCATAATGTGAGCATTCCGGAGGGCTTCAGATCATAACATAAGCACTCCGGAGTACTCTAGATCATAATGTGAGCACTCCGGAGGACTCCAGATCATAACGTGAGCACTCCAGAGTACTCCAAATCATAACATGAGCATTCCGGAGGACTCCAGATCATAACATGAGCATTCCGGAGGTAGGATTAGAAGATGACCTGGCATTGAGGAAACCAGGGCAATTCTGATGGACCTCTTTTTGCATCACCTTTCCTGTTGCTATGATACGGTAGCTGACAAAGGTAGCTCAAAGAAGGTGTTCTGTCACCGTTAAGGATGCACTCATTGATGTTGAAACAGTCAGCTGGTTGCACTGCATTGTACTCCTGCAGTAGGGAGCATTGGATGCTGAGTCCCAGGCTGCTTCTCCTTTTTGTTCAGTTCAGGACCCCACCCCATAAAATAGCACCACTGCAGTTAAGGTGGGTCTTCCCAATTAATCTAATCTAGATAGTCACTCCCAGGCAATGCATTCCCTTTCTCTTGTGATAAGATACCCTGACCAAAGCAGCATAAGGGAGAAAGTGTTCATTTTAGCTCACAGTTCAAGGCAAAGTCCATCATGATGGACAGTCAAGGTAGTGGGAGCTCAGAACATCTGCTCACACATTATGTTTATGGTCAGAAAAGGAGGTCTATGAATGAATCTATCTGAGCCTGTGCTCAGCCCACCCTCTCCCTTTTATACAATCCTGGATCCCCTGCCCAGGAAGATGGTGCTACCCACAGTGGGCACATCCTCCCACGAGTCAAGTCAGTTCCTCACAGACATTCTCAGAGACGCCTCTCCCAGGTAATCCCAAGTTCTGTCAAGTTGAAAATAAACACTAACCATTACACATACCTAGGGGCTCATCTCCTGTGTATTTCCAGAGTCTCCAGTTGATTATCAATCACAACTTATTGAAGGCTAAGCATGATTGGTAAGAAAACTGTAGTCTGAATGAACACTGGATTTCAGACAGAACATGAGTGAAGTGATCCAGCTGGGAAAATGCAGGATAGGTTTCAGTGCGGTCTCAGTGGGTTACATAAGGGAGACTGAAGATAGTTATATTAGAACACAGTTCAGATTATGGCTTTCCTTTGTTCAAAAAAACGTGCTTATGCTTCTCATTTTAATTAAGCCAAAATATCAAAGGTCTTATTGTTCAGTCCCATTATTAGCCCTTCAACTACCAATTTCTAATATTCTCTTTCTTGGTCCTTTTTCTGGAGCCATAATGGCTCCCTCATGGCCCATTTCCTCAGCAGGTAGCTCCTTTCTCCCAGATGGCTTCAGGGCTCACCCCTTCTGGTGTCTATCCGTCAGCCTGTGTTGTTTCTCCATCACAGCCCTTCCACACTCTTTCTGCTTCCCAGCCCCTTACTCTACCTTATTCATCACACCGAGGAAGTGGAAATTTAGGATGCCCATGTGTTTATTGTTGAGTCTTGCCTTTTATTTCAACCCTGAGTTGTGATTGGATACAGGACATGCCACCCAGATGTGACACTTGAGTGCACTGTCTAAGCTCAAGGAGACGAGAAAACAAACATAGTAGGTGGCTCTCCATCTTTATTCTCTCTCCTCTGGGGTCAGTAAGGGCCCTGGCCCAACCCTCCTATGGTAGGAGCCCTGCCTTTAACCAGAGGGAAGGAAGAAGACACAAGGACAAAGGGAAGCAGGAGCAAACAGCCGTGATTATGTAACTGACATACACACCTTAATGAAAAAAGGAGTTATCTTGGTTCATTATTTCAGGGGTTTTGTCTTTTATGGTGGGGAAGAGATTGAGGCCTTATGGCAACAGGTGTGTAGCAGACTCCTTATAGGGCAGCAGATAGGAAGTAGAACAGGATGCTGGGGGTGCCCATCCCTAGTTACCTAATTTCACCAGTCAGGCCTCACCTCTGAAAACCTCCGCAGCTTGAAAGTAGTGCCAATTTGGGACAAACATGAAACTCAGGAACCTGGGCTGTGGAGGCAGCTCAGCAGAGTATTTGCCCACAAGCAGGAGGAGGTGGCTGTGGATCCCATGTAAAAAGCTGAGCATGGGGGGGATGGATGCACCTGTGAAACAACACCTTGGAGGCAGAGATAGAAATCCTGGAGTTCCTGGCTCGTCAGTCTAGCTGGATTGGAAAGCTCCATGTTCAGAGAGATTGAAGAAAAACGCCAACATCGACATCAGGTTCCCACACATGCCCACACATGCCTACAGGCACAGCACATTGTATTAGCTGCACACGCATGCCTACAGGCACAGCACATTGTATTAGCTGCACACGCATGCCTACAGGCACAGCACATTGTATTAGCTGCACACGCATGCCTACAGGCACAGCACATTGTATTAGCTGCACACGCATGCCTACAGGCACAGCACATTGTATTAGCTGCACACGCATGCCTACAGGCACAGCACACCACATTGTACTAGAGGCAGTAAACGTGGCTCTTTTCCTGGACAGAACAGCGAGCTAGAGCAAAGGCTTACTTGAATTCATCCTTTTAGAGAATTTTGCCTACTCTAGAGGGCCTGCAAAGGAGTGGAGCAGCCATCTCTGGGGCCTGCAAAGAGAAGCAACTATCCCTGTGGCAGGCAGGAACACAGGATCTTCAAAGGCCTACCCCTGTGACTTCTGCTAGCCAGGTCCCACCCCAGAAAGTCTTCTGCTTACAAAATAGCCTCACAAGGTGGAGACTGATTTCTCAAAACATGAGCTTCTAGGAGAGCAGTTTTTGGTTTTTTGAGACAGTTTCTCAGTGTAACAGCCCTGGCTGTCCTGGAACTCACTCTATAGACCAGTCAGGCCTTGAACTGACAGAGAACTGCCTACCTGCTGAGTGCAGAGATTAAAGGTGTGCACCACCACCAGTTTGGAGAGGATTATTTTTCCTGCCTTTCCCCCAGGAAAATGGGTGTGTGAAGGGACAAGGCAAGGAAGAGATTTGGTGTGGCCTCTCTGGTGTTTTGTGTTCTAGGTGAGGGATGAAATTTAAATCATTAGTCAGTTTGTTGCCATTAAAAGGTTTAAACAGGAAGGAGAAGCCTAGCCATACAGTTATAGACTGAAGTGGCACTGAGATGTTAGGCTAGTTGTTAATGCCATCACGAGCTGCAAAGAGCTTAGTTGGTAAGTGCCTGGCACACAGGCATGGAGACCTAAGGTTGGGTCTCTACATTTACAACAAAAGCTGGGTATGATGTGCACTCGTAATCCAGTGCTAGAGGAGCAGACAGGAGAGACCCTGGGTTTCTGGCTAAGCGCTCTAGGTGAACTGGAGTTTCAGATTCACTGAGAGACCCTATCTCCAACAATGAAGTAGATAATTCCCAACATCCACCACATGCTTTGGTGTGTGTTCCCATATCTGTACAAACTTAGGTTAGTGCTCATTCCCCTTCCGAGCCCAGCATTCCATAACACTGCCAGATGTGCCTTTTGGAAATAGTGTATCTTACAAGAAACTGTTAAAATAGTTAAATGGGTTGCACTAATAATACCCTCCATTAATTAAGTTTCACATATAAGAAAATTACTTTGATGTCATACTGTAACCCAGGGACAGATCTCAGTGGAATATAATAGGATTCTACAAAATTAATCTCTCCCTCTCCTCCCCCCCCTTTCTCTTTCTTCTTTTTTTGGGTAGTGTTCTGTGTAATCTGGAGAGTGATCTATGATTACAATAGATTCAGTTTTGGATGAGTGGCTATATTAAGGGTATACTAAACTAGAGTAAAGGAATAAACAGCTAGAGAGACAAAGACCATCAAGCCATCTGAGTGCTCAAGAGGATTCAGCAGGAAACGGGGAGCTCTGTCTCTAGGGCTGACTTGGCTGTGGGAGAGTGTCCAGCTTCCCCTCCCCACTGCAGGACTCCTTCTGCCATGGGATGGACAACAATGGCCT
Organism: Phyllotis vaccarum; assembly: GCA_033318265.1. NCBI lineage: Eukaryota > Metazoa > Chordata > Mammalia > Rodentia > Cricetidae > Phyllotis > Phyllotis vaccarum. The sequence goes on along the minus strand of JARWLC010000015.1, from coordinate 63,434,756 downwards.
CCTTTGGGAAGGTCGCCTTCAGCTGTTTACACTTGGACTGTTTGCTGTCTTGTCCCTGTCAGAGTTGACTTGGGGATGGTAGCCTCTCCCCAGACGAGGTACCTTGGAGGATACCTTGAGACCAATATTTGTGAATCTAAAAGCAAGTGTGCAGCTCCACTTCCTAAGCCTGCTTCTTAGTGAGTCCACACGACACGTGACAAGTGCAATACAGTGCACATTGTAGGTGGACAGTTAAAATTTTTATCAAAAATGTTATTTAATGTTTCAACCTCATTTAGTGGTTTCCTTATTAGACAGAGTGTTTCACACCGTTCTTTACTGCCTACCACTTGCATATGAATAAGTGAATAGCCTGTTTTCTTTTTTCTGCTTTTGTGTTTCTGTGGGAAGGTAAAAGAATTAATTTTTTTCTACACTAAAGATACTTTTAAGTTGTTTTTCACATTTTAACGTGTATCACTTATTAATTTTTAGTTATGTTATGTATTTTTTAAGTTGAGAACTTGTTTATTCAATAATGTGTTATTTGTTTTTATGGTTGCAAAACAATTTTGTAAGATTTGATATAGCCTGAAAGCTCTTTTGCCTTTGTCTACCCAGGCCGCCATTTATTAATTTCAAAATTGGCAGTGGTAGTGGGGAGAAAGATTATTACTTAATCCTTTAAAGTCTCCTAAAATTTTCCAGCTTCTAAATGTATTCTGCTGGTCTGACCATTTTACTAAAAATTTACTTTGCTAGTTTTTGTATGAGATGTGTACAACCTGAAGTGATTTTCAAATTCATTTAAAACTGTGTTAAATTTAATCATATAGTTGAACTTCTGCAGCCGTGCTGATATATGTACGTGCTCTGTGTCATACAGCTCGCTGTTGTTGCTGGATCTGAGCTGCTGCTGCTGTTGGTCTTATGTGGATTCTGAGTTAAGAAGCTGTCCTGTGCATGACAGCTGGAACAAGGTCAAGGTCTCTCTTAATGTACTTAGTATATTTCTTACAGGTCCTGAGTTCTGTTCGTACAGAATGGAATCCTCTGGATGTTCACTTTGGCACCAGACAGCCCTATCAGGTATTCACAGTGGAGTCCTCCATCGGTGAAGACAAGGAGCCCATGGCTGACAGCTGTATCTACGAATGTGTCCGGAACAAACTCCATTGCATGTCAGTTACTAGAATACCACTGCGGTCGAAAGCCATCAGCTGTTGCAAGAATTCTGCTGAAGACAGACTGATTGTGGGTTGTGAAGATTTTTCAGTAATTCTCTATGAAGCTCACCGTGGAGTGACTCTCTTGGCCCAGGCTGAACTTTTGCCTTCGTTAATAAGCTGCCACCCAAGTGGTGCCATTCTGCTAGTTGGCAGCAACCAAGGGGAACTGCAAATTTTTGACATTGCTCTAGCCCCTATTAACATCCAGCTCTTGGCTGAAGATTACTTACCCAGGGAGACATTGAAGTTCAGTAACTTCTTTGATGTTTCAAGCAGTCTAGTTCAAATGCAGTGGATAGCCCCTCCTTTTGTTTACCAGAAGCCCGAAAGAGAAGAAATCTATGATCTCCTCTTCCTCAGGTTCAACGGAGGACCTATGGGTGTGCTGTTGTTTAAACTTGGTAAGTACCTTGTTTATGTTGATGACGTAAGTAAGGCATCAAAGGATGGGCCTTCTGTTGCCATCCCCTAAGTCTGTCCTTTTAATGCTTGTCTATAGGTTCCTTGAAAACACGTTGGAGTGGTTTTCTAACCGCTAAAGAAATATTAAATATTGAGGACTTGTGCTAATTTTTCATAATGGTGGTTAAAAAGTATGAATTTTCAGCACTGGAGGAATAGCTCAAGGGTTAAGAGTCTTTGATTTTTTTTTTTTTTTTCAGAATACCTTGGTTGTGTTTCCAGCACCTATATGGTGGCTCACAACCGCCTGTAACTTCAGTTTTAGGGCATCTGATGCCCTCTTCTGGCCTTTCCAGTCACTACATACACATGGTACACATAAACTTATGTAAGCGCACACACACGTACATACACACACATGTACATATACACATACACATATATAAAATAAATATTTTTTTAAATCTGAACGTCCACTTCTAATTTTTTTCTGAAATAATCATCTAAAATATTTCATAAGAAACAAGTAGGTCAAAATTTTAAAATTAACTGAATTCATTGTGGAAAACCTGTGTTATATAATGTAGACACTTTTTTAAAAAAATTATTTTAGATTATCCCTGTTTGTTGCTACCCAGGTTGAAATTGTATAGAACTTTTTTTTTTTTTTTAATTAAACCAGATACTTAGTTAAAATTTACTGAAGATCTTTATGTAACTCTGTGTCTTTTGGTTATGTTTGTTTTTCCTTTTGGACAGAACTATCTAAAGGACTTTCCTAGTGTCTGTAAATTATAAAGGAGTATAGCTCTTATAGTTTTAATATATATAGCTTTAAAAATATAGCCTTTTAAGGTCCTACTAGGAAACCTTAAAGTGGAATTCCATTCTGATTTTTGTAGCTTGGATTACCAGGGATTACCAGGGATTCCCAGGGATTACCGGGGATGTTGAAAGGACAATAGCTGATTTAGGTGGTTTTGTATAATTTAACACTCTTTGAAAGACCCAGGTTTACAAAATCATTTTTTAAATAAACATATATACGTACTTGAAAAAAAATAGGAAAATACATTTTCCAAACCTTACAGGATTTTCCGAAGGTGCAGACAGGTTTTGGAGACATCATTGTGTTTGTCAAGATGTAGTCTGATTTTGGAGGTCTACCTGCCTCTAACTGGACTTCAGAGGTAGGTCTGATGGAAATGACCTGATCAACCTGAGTGCATATAATGATGCTGTGTTTCTTCCAGTATAGAGTGTTAAAATTGTTCAAAAAATGTTTGAAATCTTTGTTATTGTAAGATAATCCAGTTAGATCTTGCTCAACTACATTCTAACAGTTGTATGCCTCCATATACAGCATTAATTAAAATGGATGTTTGTTGTTTTCCATGTCTGTTAAAACATTCCCCTCCCTCCCTCCCTCCCTCCCCTCCCTCCCTCCCTCCCTCCCTCCCTCCCTCCCTCTCTCCCTCCCTCCCTTTCTCCTTCCCTTCCTCATACCTTTTCTTTCTCTTCTCCCACCCCTGTTAAATTACTCAGCTACCAGTCCAATAGAATGTTGTCTGTGCACACCTAGTTCCATTCCATCTTCCTTGTGGGCTTCCTCACAACAGCTTTGCAAAAAGCACAGTTTTGTATTTCAGTCTCTAGAGCATCTGCCTTCTTACTAAAGTAAACAGGCTCTCGTGTGGGATTTAGAGGGCTCCCCGCTAATTGCCAGCTTGTAAAGTTGATTGGGCTGTCTCCCTGGGCACTGCTCCTAAATCAATTAGGCAATGAGCTGGCTGTCACCTCTTTTCCAATAAGGTCTCTTGGAATAGAATTATCCAATAGAAGTCAAGCATTCAGATAGAAAGGTGATAACTTCTGCAACTGACGTTTATCTTTTAAACTGTATTTTAATTTAAATACAGGACAGGGAAACTGCAGTCTTCCAGTTTTGCTCTTTGAAAGACCTAAATGTGGAATATCTAAGGATTTTTAAAATAAAGCTTTGTGTCCCATTTTTAATGTATTATGAAATTAATATTTATATCAAATTTTCTTTCCTGGGAGGAGTAGATTACTTGAAATAGTAGATTCCAACCAGCATTTTAAAAAAAAAGGAAAAAGAAAATCCAGTTTTAAAGAACAGATTTTTCTTATGATCTGCTACTAAATACATCCAAAAATTAATATACTTCTTGAATTAACACAGAGCTGATTCTGGGCATCCATGTGGCATTTTCATGTATAATTCAAGTTACTGCATATGTAAACAGGTAGTTGCATGTACAGCTCTCCCAAGAGAGAGCTTTATGAGACTCAGATTCTTCTTAGGCGAGCCTTTAGAAAATTTGACATGAAAGGTGTAGCTTAAAATTTAAAATTGTGGAGACAAAAGCATAGATCATAGTTTAAAATAGAATGCTGTCACATGTAAATGTGGCAGTGGCAGATGCCTATGTGATAACACTTTTGGGAGTTTCACTATAGAACAGGTCAGTTAGTATACTGCTGTAGGAAAATTCTGAAGGATAGAAGTTCCGTTCTTACAGAATGCTGGGTATGTAAAGGACAACTTCCCTGTTACAAGAAGACTTCCAGATGAGTATTTTCCTTGGGAAACAGAAGTGTCATGCTCCCAGCATTGGGTTCTATAAAGAGTAGGTGCACTATTGAGAAATCCTTACGGCATTATGCTCCTCCCATGCTCATTCCCAGACTGGGCTTAGTCTTGAGAGAGCCTTGATCATTGTGCTGAAATGGTAAAGCTCTTCCAGTCTCACTACAACCTGTCCAGCCCTCTTTGTTCCTTAAATGCTTTAACACTGTCAGCTTGTCTCTTACCACAGGCTCTGTGGTAATTATCACTGCTCTCCCTCATTGCCATGCCACCAGCTGTACCATGGACGGCCAGGCTGGCCTTGACTCCTCTGTCCTTCCTACATACCGTAGGCCCAGGCCACCTCCTAAGAACCAAATCTTTGGCCATGTTTTTCTCTTGCTTCCGAAGAAGCACTGTACTTTCTTCCATTGCCAAAGTCACTGATGTGATGGTGAACACTGACTTTCTAGACATCTTTGCCCCTCACTGTCTCCTCAGCACTATATCTATAGTTGGTGTCGGCAGCACTTTCTTGAACTACTCATGGAAAAGACTCTGGTGACGTCCTATGTAATAAATGTATCCCTTTATTGATGGTGACTATCTCCCTGATCAAAGAACGTTTTTTATGACTCTGTACACAGCTTTTTTTTTTTTTTTTATTCACTCACCTTCTGCCTACTCATGAAGTAGAATTCTTCATGAGTATATGGGTAGTATTGCCTCATTTTGTTCAGGTTGAAAGTGTCTTTGTAATTCAGCTGTGCATGATGATTGAATTTCATCTGCAAAAGCCGCAGTGGTATTTAGTTACTACTCTATCAGTGTAGATTAGGTCAGAAGGAATCTGCTCTCATAAATGCGTTAATGCAGTTGCTGAGGGTGTGTTTGCTGTGTGTGTGTGAAGTCTCTGTTTGTCCTTCTGTGTTACAGTCAGTCAGTCATAGTAGCAGAAAATGGGCTGAGCTACCATCCTATCTCGGACACTATTCAAGATGCTCCTGGTTCTGTATCTACACATTTTCCTGATTGGCTGGGTACCACTAATATAATGTATAGCTATACAACCACCCCATTTCACCCAAACCCACTTTTCTTCTTACAGACTCCACTTTAGTAGATGTTATAATTATTTAGATGGGACCTCCAAATCAAAACCTTTTTGTCCTTCTTGAGAGTCTTCTTCCACACCTGGTATTAGTGAGCCAATCTAATCAATTCTGGTCCCTAAGTACTATCAAGCCTCAGCATCAGCACCTTCATCGAGACCTCCCCTATTTTATGCTCATCAAATAGAGGCCTTCCATCTATACTCCTCTGTTTTTCATTCACAACTAACTCCCAAAATGCTTAAGAGAGATCATTGTACAGAAGGACAGATTTGGCCCTGGCTTATCCAGCTTGTAATACTCAGTAGAGGATTAATCCTGTCTGCTTCTCAGGCTAAGCTCCCCAGCCACACCATAACAATGTAGTTTCCTAACCAAAGCATATGCCTCTCTGACTCATTTTCTGTGGTGGTGGTAATTATGGTCTATCTAGATGAGCTTTCCTACAGTGCTCACATAGAGCTTGGAAAGCTGGCAATAATTTAAATTAAAGCTGATAGCTTTTCTCAATGAGTTTTGAAATTCCCAGGTGCTCTTTCTCTCTGTGTGTGTGTCTGTGTCTGTGTATCTGTGTCTGTGTATCTGTCTTTTCTAAAATGCAAGAAGAATGTATGGGTTTTTTCAGAGACTAATATTTTCTTTAAATGTCGTTTTTAAATAATTGAGCTTAATAATGTAGTAGCTGAGTAACATTGAGTAATTTTAGTATTATAATGTACTCAGCACATGATGGTAGATGTGTCAAATATCAAATGGTATTGCTTTCTATATTGTGTACAGAATGTCCGAAGAGTAGAGGAGGAGAGATAAGGAGGTAGGGAGGGTGCAGAGGAAGTGAGAGGGCGGTGGAGAGGAAGGTCTCATGTACTTGACATGAAGGGAGAAAGGGCGTTGAGGAGGAAGGGGATGAGTAAGGTTGGAGGTAAGGAAGGGGGAGGTGGGGCTGCAAATCCAACCAGAGTCCAGTGATGCATATGTAAGGAAAGGTAATGATGAATACATTAATTCTGAAAGGGGAGAAAGGAAATATAGGTATTATATTGGAGGTCTCATCAGCTTTATTGGCTCTTATCATCTCCAAGTTTATTTGAAATGAACTTTTATTCTACACAATATCTACTTCCTTCACTTTATAAAGGTAATGACTTTATTATCAAGTTTATTGAAACATAATCTACATAAATAAAATATGCCCACCTAAAATTCTTGTCAGTGAGTTTAATATACACATTCCCATGATTGCTACCGCAAACAAGATAAACATTTTCATTGCCCAAGCATTCTCCCTAAAGTTCTTTGTAGTTGGCCTGCCTTCCTAATAAGCTGATAGGCGCCCCTTTGATTTCCCTCATTACCAATTAGATTTGCTTTTCATAGAATTCCATAGAAATGAGACCATAGAGTAAATACCCTTTTGTCTAGATGTTTTCACAATCTTCCATATTGGTGTTTATCGTTAAGTCAGTTTCCCCCTGTGTTACCGTATGGTCCCCCACTATATAGTTCCACCCTGATACTTTGCTGTTTTTTCACATGTTGGTGGACATTTGGTTTATTTCAAGGTTTAAGCTAAGACACTAAAAATGCTCTGTACTTTTATAACCAAGTTTTTATATAGACACAATTTTCATTGCTATTTGGGAAAAACCTAGAAATGGACATTGTCCGGCCATGTGTTACTTTATAGGAGATATGGTTTTCTAAGGTAGCTGTGCAGTTTAGCGTGTGAATGAGCAACAAGAGCAATGGCCCACATCCACCGAGACTTGGCCTCAGTGGTCTTTTTAATTTTAGCCATTAGAGTGTATGCATAGTGTTGTTAATTTTATTTCCCTGATGGCTTTAAGAATTGAGAATCGTATGGTTAGTGCCGTCTACTTTTTTCTTTATTACTATTTTTCTTTCTATTGATATTTTTATTTTTAAGAATTTAACAATGACTTCTAGTGGACTTTGAAGATGTGCTTTATTTTTAATTATGTATATGTGAACATGTGAGTGTAGGACAGAGTCCAGAAGAGAGTACACGATTCCCTGGAGCTGGAGTTACAGGTAGTTGTGAACCGTGTGTTGTTGATACTGGAAACTGAACCTGGGTCCCCTGCAAGAACAGTCAGCATGCAGTCTTAACCACTGAGCAATCCTTCCAGTTCCTCAGAGCTATATCTCAAGCGACACAGCTCACTTGGTGACATTTTTTGTCAGTATTTGAAGATTTCCTAATATCTCTCGGTTTATATCCCTTTGATGTTGGAGAATCTAGCCATACAGTTTTAAACCTTTGAGATATACTGTAGCATGTTTTATTATTCTCAACATGCTTTAGCTTGGTTCATGTTCTATCTGTCCTCAAAAGACAATCTATGTTCCACTGGTGTTGGGTAAAATATTTTACAAATTTTGGGAGTTATGTAGCTAATTTGGGACAGGCATGGTTGTGCACACCTTCCTCCACTAGGGAGTCAGAAGCCAGAGGGTCAGAAGTTCGAGATTATCCTCTACCATATAAAGTCTGAAGCTAGCCTGGACTACAAATGACTTGTCATGAAAAAAGAAAAGAAAATATATCTAGTTGGCAATTTTTCAGTGATAGTGTTTTCATGTATTTTCCAGGACTTTGTGGGTCTGTGTTTTCTGATTCATGAAAGAGATACTGGAACCCAGTTGTCTGCCTAGGCTCCTCCTACCCGTTCAGTTTGTCCATTCTTGTTACATTATTCAAGGTTCTATTATTAGATGTATAAGACTTTTCCATTTCTTCATGAATTTTGAATCCTCTCTTATAAGAATTTGGAATTCTAGGTTATTTTTATTTTTATCTTAAACCCTTTAAAAATGTCTTCCTGTTGTTTTCTAGTTTGCATAATTTCAGATGCAAAGCCTATTATCATCCATTTCTTGTTTCTCTGCATGTTCTTTGTCTCTACCACTTTAAAAAAAGTGGTCTTTACTTTTGAACTTTTTGACTGTGACCTTGCAGCCTTTGTTCAGAGCAGCTGCCTTCATTCTCTCTTTACTGGTAGAACTGCCGAATCTGACAGAGGTTGGAGAAAGAGACAGTTTTCAGTTCCTGTGAAGTTGCTACATGTCACATCCACTGCCAGGGCTGCCTGATTTATGTCTTGGACTTCCAGGGCTTGACACAGGCTCATGAGGCTTTGGGTAGTAATATCTCTTGATTCTACCAACTCAAAAGGAATAGTACAGTTTTACTGCCTAGGATACTGGGAGCAATTCCCCAGACTCCCTGTCAAGTTGAGTCTTGCCAGATACAGCACAAGAAGGTTTGGGTTTTTTTTTTTTTTTCTTTTTATGTAACTTGGAGTTATTATGAAGAATTTCAGCATCTTTCTCATGAACTAATATATTTTGAAAATCATGAAACCTATAAATATTCCAGTTAAATTCTGACGACAGTAATAAAAAGAATTACAGTAATGTTTATAATACTTTATAGCTTATAAAATAATCACAGACATTTTCTCATTTAGTTTTATGATTATTTGTACTGAGCTTTTATAGACTTACCTAAATCAATAAAACTTACTTTGTTACTGAAGAAAAAAATTATATTCAGCATTTAAATTTTTTCCTATGGTGTGTATGGATATTTATATATTTGTATATATGATTCCATATGTGTATGCATGTGAGGCTAGAGGTCAATTTTGGAGTCTTTCTCAGTTGCTGTTCATCTTTTTGGTCTCTCTCTGAACTTGAAGCTCTCCATTCAACTAGACTGGCTGGCCAGCAAGCCCTCAGGATGCCCTGGCTTCACTTCCTCAGCACTGGGTCAGAGACATGCACTGCTCTGCCTAATTTTAAAGTTGGCTTCCAGAGGCTTGCACTTGATTCTCATGCTCACTCACCAAGCAGCTCATCAGCTGGGCCATCTTCCCAGCCCCATATTGAAAAACTGGCAAAACGAAACAATACCCGATTCTGCTTAAAAGACACAGTGTTGGCACTTAACCTGTAAAAACTGTCCGTTTTTAATGACGTTGGTCTTTTCTAAGTAAAACTAAATGACTCTGCCTGGACTTCTTTTTAATGTTCATGCTCTGTCAAGATTGGAAGTGGATCTAATTCTCTTGAAAGGGCAAACCAATGTGCCTCTGATTTCCCAGTCTATTTTCCCCTTTGTGGAAAGAGTGTGTTTGGCTTTATTGTGCTTCTTTTGTGACAGGTGTTCTCACTAGAGGGCAGCTGGGCCTGGTACACCTCATCTTCCAGTACATCCACTGTGATAAGGTGAATGAGGCAATAAACATCCTAAGCAGCATGAACTGGGACAGCTTGGGACAGCAGTGCCTCGTCAGCATGAGCGTCATCGTGAACCATCTCCTTAGACAAAGGCTCACTCCAGAGAGAGAAGGTTAGACCTGAATATACCTGGGCAGTGGTTTTGAGTGTACGTGAAATCCACTGTGAGTCTGTTTTAGGATGTTTGTTAGTTATGTTATCGGAGACTGAAAGGCAGAAGTATTCTGTTTTAAGACCGAAAGAATATAAAACATATTATTCCCAAATGGTACTTGATGTCAACATAGAGGACACCTTTTCTATGTGCTTGCTCACAGTGTCACTGTTAGACAATTCAGCCAAGCTTGTGTGGATTATGCTCAGATTTTCAAACTTAGTTATCATTTTCATTTATTCTCTTTGTCCGCAGACAAAGGACGCCAAACCGAGGTCTTATTCTTCTCTCTTACTAAACTCCAGTATTTCTTCTCACATGGAAGCTCTCTGCCTGGACAGTAGTCCCTTATGGTGCTCCCTTTTGTATGTGTCTGAATTTTCTGTAGTCCAGGCTCCCCTTTGTTTCCATCCTTTGGATGTGTCCTTCTGACAGCCATATCTCTTCTCCTGCTTGGATTTCCTCACTTTTTCTTAGTACCTTTGCCCGTAGAAACTCACAATGTTTATTGTTGGGGTTGAGGTCACTGAGGAAACCAGTGACATGGAAGGTAAGAAAACAGTTTTACATTTCCCAGGCCTCTAGCATGTATTTGTGAGCTGTCATTCCTTTATATGATATATGATATACCAAAACAGCTGAGATTATAAATCTATCTTATATTTTTGTGCTACTGATATTAACATTAGGAGGTTATGACTAGCCAGTATCACTAAATAACACAGGATAGGAAAATTAGGGCAGCCTATTAATGGAGAACTTTTTTCTTAGTGTTTTCAGGATGTTTTAATAGATTTTCTTTATTTTTATTACATTCCCAAAATAAACAATAAGCTTTTTGATAAAATTCTGTAGTTGATCAGTAAGCTCTTGAAAGTTTTTAGTATGGACCTCAATCTAATGCCCAAAATTCCCTACTAATATGTGTTTAAGAATCAACGGAACTTTTGTGAAGCAGTCCAAACTCCAAAGAAATGCCTACCGCAGTGCATGGCCCACTGTTGGTACTCATGAAATAGAGGTTAAAAATAAAAAGTACGACTCCAAGATTTTAGAGGATAAAGAGTTGCTATAATTTTGCCTACAGAGATACCTCAAGTAATGGATTTTTAATAGTGATATACTTCTTAAGACTGAGTATGTACTTAAAAGTAACAGCAGAGACAAAAGAGCAGAGTCTCCCAAGTCTATGGTGATATATGCTCTGGGTAATAAGTCCTAAGTGTACAGCTAAAGAAGAAGTATAAGAGATAAAATACTGAGTTTCACTCAAGTCACTGAGATTTTGCTAGCACTTTAATTAATTTATGTTATTAAGTTACAAGGTTGTAAGAAAGATTATGGAGAAATATATAAATGAGCATATCGATTCCTGTGCTAATAGAGGAGTTATTTTTCACAGAATCATATTGGAGAGATAGAGAAATAAAACACTTTTATGATATTGGGCTATTAAAAATTTATACATATCCCGGGTTATCTAAATATGTATATGCTAAGTAGATAGGTGCATTTTCTCTCCAGTAACCCCAAAACACATTTCTAAAACATTCAGAATTTCCTGTTGAGATTTATTTTATCTGAATCTAACAAATTTGACATGGTAATTCGTTGTTCTTTTATTAGTGAAACCTAGTGCGCTGTTATTTCTAACCATGTTGTGTCTGTCTTTGAGATCTTCATTCTTGCCTTAAACATCAAGCTGGGCATCCTAATGAATCCGAGGCTGTGCTGGGAGTTACACAAATTCCACGTAGACTTGAACATTTCAGATGTACGGAACATGCTGTCAGGGAAACAAGCAATGGCAAAGGATCTGGCTTGTTTTCACAGTAACAGTGCTATGTTCAATTTTAATCCAAATTGACTGCTGCTTTGAAAGAAAATACCTCTCAAATGCATCCTATTTTACTGTCTAGATTTGAGATTGAAAAAAAATAAAGACATTACTGAAGCTTAGTCAAGCCATAGCAATTATTCTGACAGGTTATTTACTACTTGGAAATCTAAATAGGCCTACACCTAAAAGAGTTTTGCTAAATAATGAGTTGTGTATTCAGTCCAGTGTTGGAAGCATAAATATCAGAGGAATCTGACTGTGAGCTGTAGTGTACTCATACATACTCATGTTCTTTCCACATGGTCATTACTTGCAGGTATTTCTGGGCTGAAGCACAGTCCCACTGGCCTATCTTCGTACAACTGTGAAGTAGACAGGCCACTCCTTATCCCCTAATCTCTTATCTCCAAGCCTCCCCCATTTATGAAAAACATCTTTCCAATCTTCTCCCATCCCAGGGTGCTTGCTTTCATGAAAGGGCAAACAACGGAACCTTATTTATGGCAGGATTTAGAGATGAGATGCAGATTTTCACTATTCTCCTAAAGCTGTATCACAGACATATCTTACCCCAGTGTGGAAGTTTTTATTTGTGTTATTTAATTTTTAAAATTTTATTTATTTGTTTATCTATTTATTGCTTTCATGTGTGTGTGCACACGCGCATGTATGGAGGTCACAGAACTTTCAGAACTCAGCTCTCTCCCCTATTATATGGGTCCTGGGGACTGAACTCAGCTTTAGGCTGGGCTATCTTACTGGCTCCTTATTGGTATTTTTAAGAAAACATTTCATTTTCCTGTTCAAAAAATTTTCTCCTTTCCACTAAAGAGAACACATAATTGAGGACACTGTAAATTGCCTTCACTGGAAATACTAGTTCAAACTGTGTTACTTTGATGAGTCACTGTTTTATTACCCATTTGTGGTGAGAGGTTGGTTCATTATGGATTTCTTCAGTTTTGACAGCTTTTTGTTTCCCAGAGTCATTGTCAGCTTTGTCTCGAGTGACAGTTTATACACAGGTTTGTTTTGTACTGGCTGTCATATTTTAATTTCATCTTTCCTGCCACAGGCTCACATTTCATCCAAGTTTGCAGAACCTGACTGACTGCAAACACTGATATTTTGTTGTATTGAAGGGGCTTCTCTTGTTTCAGTGCTATGTTTGAATTCCACAGCACAGCTTGAGGCAAGCCTTGGAACCTTCTATTCTCCAACAAGACCACTGCTGGATACAACCATTTTGGAATACAGGGACCAGATCAGCAAGTATGCCAGGAGATTCTTCCACCACCTGCTCAGGTGAATGATGCCATTGGTTGCCTGAGTCTCAGACTATAGATTTAAAGAGCTACCTTTCATAAGACTCCTCTATAATATGGCCATTTTCTGATAGCTTTTCTCTTTAGAAGAAAAGGAAATCCGATTCTTCTTTATTTAATTTGTTATTGCTTTCCTTTTAGGAAATACTGAATATTATCTAAGGCTTTTACATAATCAGTAATACATTCTTCCCTTTAATATGATAGTAGAAACTATGTAGAAAAGCCAACATGAAAACATGAACTGAATTTGTTCCTAGCCTAAACAAATACTGGCTTAAACTGAGGGTAGAACTCCGCATGCGCTGTGGCTGAAAGGTGTTGTTGGCTCGCTTTTCCCTCATAATTACTAATGAAAGACACATCCCTTCTCCTTGCATACAATGTGGCAGTTACTAACTTCACTCTAACTCATTTATTCTTACTTCATATACATATAAATGTTCTTTTAACCGTAGGGATTATTTGGCAGTTTGATAAAAATGTCAGATATTGCTCTGAGAATAGTATTCTAAAAGTTGGAGGATAGCATATACTCACAGAGGAGGATGGAAGAAAATAAAATTCTGGATAGAAAGAACACAGACTCACAAATTCTGTGATAGCTAGTATTAAAATCAGGTAAATGGTTAGCATGAGAATTATATTCTGGAATGAAATGTAAAAATATACAGGTGATGGGATGCTGAAATGCATCTGTTCTTTCTTTTTCTTAGGGAGAGTGGTCTCTACCAGGGTCTGTTAAAAACTCTCTCATCCAGTTGTATATGTGCACTTTCTGTATTCTGTTTTATAGTAGAATTTTGAATTCTGTTTGCAACAAGGAAAGATTGTATGAAGGAGTTTGGTTTTTACTAATAATGTATTTGATATAGTGCTATACATTACTTTCAAAGATTTTGAAAATATTCTCTTATTTTCTTATCAGAACAATTTTAGGAGAGTGTTATGTCATAAAATAATAACCTCAGGCATAGAGCACCAGCTTATTTAGATGAACAAGTAGGTGTCAATCCAGGGATGATTCCACTGTTTTTTAATTTTTCCTGAAGACACTGTCACTGCTCTGTTAGTTTTCAGACACTACCTTCCAAAATAACTGAGTTGTCATCTGTTCAAGAAGAGGCTGATTGATAGATGTTCAGCATCCCCAAAGTGGGATGGGAGGAGGGATCAGATTGGTCAAGCTCGAGGAGGTATACTGTTATACACAGACATTTGTGCTCCATAATAATTTTTATCTCTATATAAAGTGGTTCTATGAACTCTACACAGCAGTGAGGCCTTTAGAAAATCATATTTTTGGAAGCCAGGAAATGTTAATATATTGAAAGAGTTACTATCTGTAATTGAATCTTGCCTTTTTTTCTGAATGGTGTTAGCATATTTTAAGAGACTCTTGAATGTAGGTGTCTTCATGTACGAGCATATCCTAAAAATACTGGGGTTACGGTCATGTGTTCTTGAATTCGGGGCTTTGTTCTTTGCTCTCATTACTATTTTGTTTCTCTTATTTCTGGGGAAAATTGATGAGTTAACTTACTGTCTACAGGGCTCAGGAAAAAAAACATGAATAAGAACTTTTGAAAGTGTTTGTGTAGTAGCTAGCTTCACTGTGGTTTGGCCTCTGATTTTAATGAAGTTATTTGTATTTTTGAAATCTCTGCCCTAGGAAGCTCATGTTCTATAACTATGAATACTTCTTTCTCTATGATGCTTTGAGTTGGGTGTTCTGTGACAGGGTGACTCTTATTGCTACCATCAGTATTACATTCAAATATTTCTGTTGTGTTCTGTGAGTTTCTCTTGGGGAAGGCTAACTTTTCCCTGTTTCTGTTTTGGAGTGCTTTCAGTTACAATGAAATCCCTTAGCTTTTCTTTCAGCTTCATTAAGAAATGAGAAGCATATATTAGTAGAAACTAAAGGAGATAGCCAAAGTTGGAAACATTCTTTTGTTTTATCTGCTGCTGAGAAGTTTTATCTAAACTGGTTAAACGCCTTCAAAAGAAAAAAAAGAAGTGAAACATGCTAGGATTTCAAGAGTCTTTCTGATTTGGATAGTCATTATTTGAATACTCCTAAAAGCTTATTAAAGAATTAGTGCCATCTTGGAGCATATTAAATTGAGGAAGAAGAGAGGAGCCCCATGGAGATTTGGAAAGTAGCTGCTTCCAGAGGGACTTAGGATTCTTGATGAGGGTGAGAAAGTGCATTTTCTCTGCTGTGACCCAGTGTCCCAGTCTGACTTTGTGCAACAGACAACTGTATGTACAGCTGTGCAGACAAATGATTGTATACAGCCTGGGCTTGCTTCCTGTTGCAGAGCAATTCTTCAGACATCTGCCTGTCTTTTGTCTTTTCTCCAAGTCCAAACACTTTTAAACTGTAAGACTTACTTCTTATAACTTTCTTGAGAACTCTTTGTATGCATTCAAAATCACTGAGTTTAAAAAAGAAATGTTCCCTGATAGTATAAATCATTCAGTAAAATTGTTTGTTTTGATAAGATTTAAAAAAGTAACAGTTCACTTATAAAAAAAAAAATGTTAAGCTGCAGGACACCTACAAAAAAATAACTGCAGCTTTGCCTGAAGTCTGGTTAGAAAGTAGTGACTCACCTTTCGACATCTGTGGAATTCAGAAGTCTTGAGAGCATTTAGTGGGGACACAGGAGGCAGGACAGCACCTTAGTGGTAAGAGGACTCAGCACCACATCCGGTGCCTGCAGTCTCCTTCAACTCCTGGACACCTAGTGCCTTCTTCTGTTCCCCATAGGCACGTGCACACAGACAGAAACTTGCACACATGTGCATACGAATAAGATCATTCTTAAACCAAAACAAACCTTACCACATACTGCTGAAATAAAACCTGAGATTTCTGCCTTTTGCTTTATCTGCTCGATTGTTATGTGTGAAAACTACAGTGTTAACATGAAAGCACATACATAACTTAAAATATAGTTAGGGCTTGAGGGATGGCTCGTACTGGAGAGCACTTGTTTCTCTTGCCAAGGGTGTGGTCCACCCCCAGCACCCACTTCAGAGGGTTCAATGCCTTGTGACCAGTGGAGGAGCCTCAGCATGTCACTGTGAATGTGATGCACAGATGTGTGTGCAGGTGGGACATTTACACAGAGAATCAATACGTCTAAATCATAGGCCATTTAACTATTAATAGAGAAACAGGGAAGTGACATTTCTATTTATTTGGGGGGTTCCTCTGGTCTCTGAGTCTCCATAATCCTTTTGCTTCTGACTCCCTTGAATTTGTAATGTCAGACATAAGTTCTCTGAGACAAGCTTTTCCTACTTAGTGAGTTCTAGGTTCCCAGTTCCAAGTACACAGCTGGGGATGGAAGTAGTGAGTTAGGAAGAATGATCCCTAAAAACACATTTCCAGCAACACTGGAACCATAATCATCTTGCATGCTAAGCATAACCTTGTTATGATGAAACAGACTGTGGCAAGGTTGGGCAATTGGGGATCTTAGGTCATTGGAGGGTACTCTGCAGAATTAAGCCATTGCCAAGCAAATGTTGCCTAATATTCGCCTGAGGCTATCTTCTCTTAGCAAACCTGTTGTCAGAACTTCTTAAAGACATAAAGATGTTGATCTGTGTTTACTCTTTCCTTTAGGAAGAAATAATTGTTACCCAAAGGAAGACAATCCTAAGGAGTGACAAGATTATGGATTTTAGGCCCTAGTGTACTACTCATGGGTTACAGGAATCAGGGCTTTTTGTCTTTTGAAACTTTTGACATTTATTTTAGTTAACAAAGAGTAATTCTGTGTGTTTTGGGGGAGCAATGTGAACTGAATCAAGTTAATTATGATATCTGTCACCTCATCAATTTATTATTTTCTATGGAGAGGATTATATATTTTAGAAAATTAGAAGCATGTTATTAACTGTGGTTCCTTCCCAATACAACAGGTTCTGAAAATTCATATCACAGTCTAGCGGAAGTGCTATGCCTTTAATGACCATCTTCCCTTTCTCTGTGCCTTCCCCTCAGACTCTGTTTCTGAGATAGTCTAGTGACACTGAGTAGATACCCATGCCCCAGGGAGAATTCACTAGGTACACACATTCCCCTAGAAAGTTAGTCCCTCCCACAGTACCATGAGGTACTGAATTCAAATTTGTGCTAGTCGGTTATTTGTTAAAGTTCCAACAGTCCAATTTCAATAGGTATTTCCCCATTTCAAGTCACTGCGTGTCCTTGACCACAGATGTCAGGGCTGATTATATAAAACAGGAGTCAGCTAACTATAACCTGCCTCCCCGTTTTGTAAATATAATTCCACTGGAACACAGCCAAGCCCGTTTGTTTCCATAACATCTATGGCTGCTCTCAGGCTGTAGTCGTTACAGGGTTGTGTACCCCTCACAGTGTATTTATTATCTTGCCCTTTATGGAGAAAGTTTGCAAACATGTTACAAACAGCACAGAGACCTCCAGTTAGGGGAGCGTGACTCTTGAGTGCAAAGGAAGAGGGTGATGCCAGTGTTACCTGTAATACGAACTTAATCTCTTCCCAGGGAAAAGTCAGGAGCTGATTCTAGCACTGAGAGTTTGGGGTACGAGATAGGAAATGAGAAGGTGATTATTGTTTTAAAGGGTTCTTTTTATTTCATGTGTCCGAGCTCTTTGCCTGTGCGTGTCTGCTCACCCTTTGTGTGCCTTGTGCCCACGGAGGCTGGAAGAGGATGTCACTGCAGATGATAGTACAGAATCTAAATCTTTAGACAATTTCCCCCCAAACCTTCCTTTATTTATTTATTAAAAACACGTGTCACCACAGCCTAGTTCATGCAGTTTATTTTCATTTAGTAGAAAGGTATATGGTAATATTACAGTAGCATCCGTGAGTGGGCACATAAGTTAAATGTTTAGACATTTACACTGTATTTTTAATTATCTCAAACAATTTTTAAGTTTAAATATATTTTGTTCAGATTCTTCCCCTCCCCCTATTCTATTCTATTCTGTTCTTCCCGATCCACTCCCCCTAACTACCCACTCTATTCTAAGTTCTTTCTCAAAAGAAGAACAAAGTCCCAATCCAATAACAAAATCCCTAAACCAAGAAGACAAACTAAAACCATCCCAAATGGAAACAAACAAACAAGACACCAAAGGTATCCAAATAAAAGCACACATACAAAGACTGTGGAGTCTTCTATATTTGGCAGCTACTCCCGAACATGAGGCCTGCCCTGGAGTGGTTGACATACTCAGTGTTGCTATGTTGGAGAAAACTGATTTTCTCTCTCCCAACAGGTATAAATGACAGTTGAGTTGATAACCTTTATCCTGGTGACTACGTTAACATTCATTCATTCATTTTTTTTGAAGCAGGAGTAGAGCATAGAGAAATCATAGCAAAAATATCAGGACAATAAGGAAAAGGTGCAAGGAGGGAAGCCTCCCTGGAGGTGAGGAGGACCAGGATGCCAGCAGGGACCCTAAAATGTGTCCCAGGTACTCATGACAGGGAAGGAGCCTGATGGCCAGCAGGTGCTTTGATGTGCTGATAGGCACCATGTCACACATGTGCCTTCTGCAGAGGCAGGGGAAATGGCTCCTTTTGGTAGAGGGGAACCAGCTTCCTAAGTTCCTGATGGATACTAACTTTTATCTAGCCACTGGAAATCCTGCTATGGTTCAGGTTGAGCTCATTTATGGATATTTGGACTGTGTTTGGAGTTTGGGCAAAGACATACAGAAATATGCCATTTACTCATTTCTAATATTTTGTTTTGGACTTTACCTGTAATGTTGCTATCAGCATCTGAAACACGAATTCTGGTTTGTATTTAATGAAAACTCAGAGCCAGATATTGGGGAAAAACTGGAATATCTGAGAGAGGAAACAAACTTCAGTCAGTTCTCACCCAGCCAACTTCTCAGGGTAAATGCTGTCTTCAAGAGTCCTCAGTTTGGCTCGTCACTTCTACAGAATACTGACTCAGTGTCTGCCTACGCCCACCTTAAATATCTTCTTCACTCAGTTGTTTCACTTCCCCAACTCTGCATCATAATCCTAGAGTTTGGATTAAAGGTGTGAACTACTACTGTTTGGTTTTAGGCCTTGAACTCACAGAAACACAGAAAGATCTCGTCTGGAGTTGAGATTAAAGGCATAGGTCACCACCCCCAGTCTTTCCCATGCTGGGATTAAAGGCCTGAGTCCCCACTCTCTGACCCTCCTGGCTTGACTGTGGGTGGATCTGTTCTCTGATACTCCAGGATGAGTTTATTAAATATAAAATATATCACACAGCATCCTTGTTTGTGACTTTAGTGCAGATGTGTGGATCCTTTCTAAACCCACTGAACACTTCTTCTTTTGTGAGCTCTCTTTATTGCATTATTTACCTCTTTTTAAAAACTTTTATTTCTTGTGTTTCAGGAAAGGAAATGATCAAATCTTTCCCCACTTCCTCACCTCTGCTTCCTCTCCTCATCCCCACAGCTTTCTTCGACTCTTTATCTTTTAATTCTTGCACTGATATTTTTCATACACTGCAAATATTTTTAAAACCCACTTGCTGCTGATTTTTCAATTCAGTGCATATTTTGTGCTTGCTTTCTCACTGGGCATTTTAAATGACCAACCTGTTACTATGTTTTGTAAATTTTTGCTTGCCATTTTACAGCTTCCTAAGATTACAGCAAAATCATCAGTAACCTATTTATTTTGGTCATCTCTATGGCTTCCTGCTTCACATTTTATTCCTCCGGTACTCTGAAAATAATTTAGCATAATAAGCGATTCACGTACAGATCCGGCTTCATTTTCTCCCAGCTCTAGCCAGCTGTCTAATTCCATAATCAGAACGCTTTCCCAACATCTGAACCCACTTTTATTCTGTGCTTAAGATTATGGGACAGCATTTGACGTCAGTCAGAGTTGAGCTCATCTGGTGGGTCTGTGCACTAAAGTGCAAGCATGCTCACAAACTCAACATATTACAGGTGA
Organism: Phyllotis vaccarum; assembly: GCA_033318265.1. Taxonomy (NCBI): domain Eukaryota; kingdom Metazoa; phylum Chordata; class Mammalia; order Rodentia; family Cricetidae; genus Phyllotis; species Phyllotis vaccarum. The sequence goes on along the minus strand of JARWLC010000015.1, from coordinate 63,414,867 downwards.
TCTAAACTTCTAGTTTTCCTAACAAAACAGTAGTAAGTTCTAGGTCATTTGCTGCTACTGAGGCTAGGTTTTAGTCTGTCTCTGTCTGTCTGTCTGTCTGTCTGTCTGTCTGTCTGTTTCTCTCTCTCTCTCTCTCTCTCTCTCTCTCTCTCTCTCTGTATGTGTGTGTGTGTGTGTGTGTGTGTGTGTGTGTGTACACGTGTACACAGGTGGAGGCCTGAGGCTGACATCACAAGCTTTCCTCACTCAGTGTCCATGGTATACCCAGAGGCAGGGTCTCTCACTGAATTAGGAGTTGGCCATTGCCGCTAGTCTAGTGAGCCAGTCTGCTCTAGGTATTTTTTGTCTCATGGAAGCTGGAATGAAAGATAGACCACTGAACCTCCTGGCTTTTATACAGATTCTGGGTGTGAAAACACCTTAACACAGGGTATTAAAACTCACCTCTTTATCCCCCTCTCAGAGCTTGTTAAATACATTTGCTTAGACTTCTGGCTCCTACCGACCTGCACTTAGAGTTTATTCCTGGGCCAATATAATTAGCTGTTTTTAAAGAACTTGTAAAGAGCTTTTTAAAAAGATGGTGTTTTAGTTAGTTCTTGTCAACTTTATACAGCTGGACACGCCTGGGAAGAGGGAGCCTCATGAGGACCTTGCCCCCGCATCAAATTGGCCTGGAGATATGGAGCAGTTTCCTAATAATGATTGTGGAGGGAGGATCCAACCCACTGTAGGTGGTCCTGGGTTGTATAAGAAAGCAAGCTGAGGAGGACATGGGGAGGAAGCTGGTCAGGAGCATTTCTCCATGGCCTCAGTACCTGCTTCAGTACCTGCTCCAGATTCTTGTCTTGAGCACCTACCCTGGCTTTGCTCAGTGGTGGACAGGAAGTCAGTCCCAGCTGAAGTAAACCCTTTCTCCTCCAGTTGTTCCATCAGAGCAGCAAAGAAGTGAACTGGTCACGTTTCCCAGGCTAGAACCAAGGCTCCAGTGTTCTAGTGTAGAGGTGTGTGCCTCAGGCCTGCCTTCATCTGCCCCGAGGTTGTCGTGACACAGAGCTGGCTCCTCAGTTGCTCCTGTGCCATGTTTCGGTTCTCAGATGGTCTGTGTTACTTTGACAAGACTCTGGAGGACTTTGACTAGACTGCCCTGAATATCATGTGAATGTGTGTTAATTTTGTGAAGAACTGATGTTTGTATGCTTCATTCTTCTGTTAAGAAAAACAAATTCTCTTCATTCAGTTTCTCTCCCGTAGTTTGTGTTTGCAAATATATCTCCCATTTAGTTTGCTTCTAAGTACTGCATTTATTTTTTATTTTTCGCTAATACTGCTGTTTTTCTTTTAATTAAACTTCCTAACTGCTGATTCTTGGTATTTAAGAAATAGTATATGGCGCTTTTGAAACTTTAAAATTTATTTCTAATAATTTTGCAATTGATTTGCCTTCCAAGGTAGGGTCAAATTGTCTATAAACATCACACCTCCATGCATCATACATTTAAACTGTAATTCTTATATAATGAATAATTATGTTAAGGGTCCTTTGTCTGATTTGTGACTTCAGTGAAAAGATGCTGCTTATTCATAGTTTAGTATGATGCTGCTGTTGTATTTTTATGCATTTCTGTCTCCCCATAATACTAGTCATGATTCTTGTCTCATTGAACGTTTTCTAAATCTTTAAATCTATAAATTTTAATCTTCCACTGCCCCTGTCCTATAAGATAGTCATTTTATCAACATATTTTCTAATAATAAAACCTTTACATCCTCAGAAAGTACTGCTGAGGTGATTCATCTTCTTCATCATCATCGAATTGACTGGATTTAGAGTCACCTAGGAAAGGTACCTCTGGCCGTGCTGTGCTGGCCTTTTCTAGAGAGGTTTTACTGGGAGGACCTGCCTGGAATGTGGGCAGCACTGTTCCATGCTGGTTGCTGGCATATCTCCTTCACTGCATTCTCCTGCTGCCAGGCCTTCCCCCCATAGTGATGTGTGTCCTGTTAAACAGTCACAATGAGCCTCTGCCCTTAGAATTGTCAGACATTTTGTCATAGCACTAGGAAAAGTAGCTAATCAAATACTTACTTGGAAATGGAGCACTTGAGTTAAGTGGGTTGTCCACCATGTTTCTGTGATTCTTAGGAGTCGCCACTAGAACCAAAGTTTCACTTCCATAAATTAAATCATTTTTGTTAACACTGTGGTCTTGCGACTCAAAAGCTAGGCGTCTTCTATGTGTATTTCCAGTTTGGTTTCACAGTTGCATGAACACTCCTAAGATTTTGGTTAGCTTGCAATTTTAGTGTTGTTTTTCATTTTTAAAACCTTGAAAATTTTAAATTAATAATATGTAAATAAGTGAAAATAATTGCTGTCAACATCTGGATGTTAATATGTCTAGTTAGATGGCTTTTGGCTTTTGGCATGGATAAAATTATCAACTCTTGTTTTTACAAATGTGACTTGTGTTTATAAAGCAGAAATCAAATAATTCAGAACCACAAACATATCTAATGGATAATCTTGTACCCACACATTGAGCACCCAGAAATAAAACAAAGAGAAAGGATAGTAACTCTAGAAATTAGGATTAGGAAACAAATTACCTTGTTAATGTAAGAATGCAACTGTGTAATTAAAATTGGAAACAGTAGGAAAGAGCAATAGAAAATATAAAGCAACTACTTCAAAGCCAGGCCCAGAGGATGCTCCTGAGAGTGATGATAGGACCTGGGAACTCTGCCTGTGTCTGTAACCCCAGGATCCGGGAGGCTGAATGGATGTTGCCGTGACTTCAATATTAGGCATGCAGCAAGACCCTGTCTTTTAAAAAGTAATGTACATTTTTACAATCTTTTCAGAAGAATCATTTGGAAAACCGTGTCGTCAAGTCAGTGTTAGAAAAAGGCATGCATCCCTCTAAGATGTTTTAAAGTAAAATGAAGTATTCCTTGACTTTCTTCTTTTTCTGTAAATGTCATTCATGCCCAGTGGTGGTGCATGCCTTTAATCTCAACACTAGTAAGACAGAAGCAAGGGGATCTCTGTGAGTGAGGCCAGCTTGGTCTTAATAAAGAGTTCCAGACCAGCTGGCCTATATAGTGACACCCTGTCTAAATAAAAATAAGCACTATTGATTTATTCCACAGCTCTTATCATGTATTACACACACCAGTATGGGGACTGATGTTCAGTTATAGAAACTCTGCATTCTGATGGCTGCTGTGGCTGTAACCATGCCCAGGATGAATTAAGTGTAGCCCATTAACATCATGGATATTCAAGGCTATGCATGGCTATTCAATACCAATTTTGGTCACAGTGTTAACGTTTCTTAGTCCACTGTGTATAAACATTTCTGACTTATTATCTATTTTTCCCATCTTATGCATTTTATTTTATTTTCTATAACTCACCTGTAGTTATCTTTTAAGAACTTTAGTATTTTATGGCCGCATGCCTAAGTGACTAAAGTTACTTTGAATCTTAACCCAGACTATTCTCTTCCTCCATCTTGTCCTGTCATGAGAACACTTTCCTAAGATCTATAGGATGGATATATAGTTGATTTACTGTGTTCCATGACATCTGGACGTTTATCATTTGAATGCAGTTGAGCTGTTTTTTGTAAGAGCCATGTCTGAGCCAGCTGCACTGAGTAGTCGTCCTGATGGGTTCTGCTCAGTAGAACGCGGCTTTCATGTACAGCTAATTGATACCTTAGTGAAAGGCCTCCCACCGGGACAGAAGGAAAGCTACAGGGGATTATTGAAGAAGGATGGGAGATAGCACACTGGGGTTTGAGCAGAAGAGTCAACAGGTGCCATGAGCAAGAATGGGTATTTTAAAATAAATGTGTGTGTCAGCCTGAAGCCTGAGTGTGTGCAGAGATGGACACTGGGATTGAGAAGCAGCTCGGTAGGAAGGCTTGGGACACAGGAGGGTTGCCTTGTGAGTGAGGAATGAGGGCATTCTTTCAGGGTATCTAAGGGATCCTCTGTGGAAACTGTTCAGAATAAGGTATGGTGGCAGGTTAAGTAGTTTTCATTTCAGTCAGAAAAACTGAAAGAGTTCTGAAAATTTTTTTAAAAAGTCAACAGAGTTTGGGGAAGGAATAAGAGTCATTTTCTTGATTAGCTTTTGTTGACAAGAAAACACTGGGGATGTCACCTAATCTTCTAGACTTTGACCTTGCTTCAAATTCAGTGACTGCCCAGAGTAAAGTCTCTCCAGGCCCAAGTCTTCGGTTTGGCTTCTGGTCTGAGTCAGAGCTGAGGTTTTCATTCGCTTTGTTTGGAGAAAGACTTGATTAGTAAATGTTCTGACGAATATTGCTTTTATTCCATATGCATAAAATCTGCCAGTCTAACTCTTCGAGAAATTTTTTTAAATGTGTAATTTTTTTCCAATCAGGGAATTTACCGTTAAGAGGTATTTTGTTTGTTTCTGGTTTGATTTTTAGAAAGCACAGCCAGCCAGCAGGTTTTGTTGAGAGTCTCACCTCTACTGGGCCTGCGCCCTGCCCCCTATCCTGTCCTTGTCTTCCACAGTGCCCTGGTGTGTGCTTTGCACTGTCACCAGCAAAGCTTAAGAGAGCGACTTTCTCATAATTATTTTTCAGTTTTGCTGTAGAAATATATACGGGGTGAGAGGTCATTGAGACATTTGTTTGAGTTTTCCTCATGGCTAAATGACACCGACTGAGCCTTTTTCCATCTACACCATCTATTGAAATGTCTCCCAAATGCTTTTTTCTGCCTGTTTTATAATTGGATTGTTAGAGCATCACTTTTTAAATATTTGTGGATTTTCCTTGCAAATGCAGGTAAGCAAAAGAGACTATTTACTTCATAAGCAAGAGAAATTTGGAAAGCTGTTCATTGACATTTTGAATGTTAAATGTAGATATTCAAATATTGTGGAAATAGTGTTGAGATGATGAATATAAAAGGAGGGAGGGAGGAAAGAAAAAGAAAAGGAGAAGGGATTCATGGGCACAGAGGGGAAGGTGGGATGGAGAGCGTAGGTCCAATGAAGAACACTGGATCTTGGTTAGCTTTTGCAGTCAGCTTGACCCAGTCTAGAGTCACATGAGAGGAGAAGCCTCAGTTGAGGATTTGCCTAGGTCAGCTTAATCGTGAAGGAGTCTCCTGGTAATTGATACAAGAGGGCGCAGCCTACTTTGGGTACCATCATTCCTTAGGCAGGTGGTCCTCAGCCGTATATAAAACCTAACTAAGCAGATGCAGCCAGCAGCCTTCCTCCATGGTTCCTACCTCTAGGTTCCTTCATTGAGTTTCTGACCTTGTTGTCTTCTTTGATTGGTGTGAGCTGGAAGCATAAGCCGAACAAGTCCTTTCCTCTTTAGGTTTCTTTTGGGCAGAATGTTTGATCATAGCAACAGCATGAAGCGAGAGCAGGAGATGGAGATTCATGGGCTCAGTTGGAGAATAACCTGTAAGCAAAGTTTTCTTTGGGGTTTGTAAGACAGTTCCAGAGTTAGTGATGGTGGTTGGGTGGGTCTGGATGTTCACAGGAACATGTAAATGTTTTAGATGAGTTGTAACTTGCTAAGTGAAGAAGCTAACCTCTTTTCCGTTACATTTAAGCCATAGTGGTGGAGTTTAAGGAGCATTGGAACTGGTTGTGGTAAACTGTAGACTCATAATCCCAGCACATGTGAGGCTGAGGCAGGAGGATTGAGTTCAAGGCCAAAAACTATAAAGACTTAGTCCCAAAGCCTTGCATTTGAGGGATATTATTTTAATTCCAGTTCTTCCAAAGACTGAGGCTTCTGCAGACTCCAGTTGTATATGGAGAAATCAGATGGCCTGTTTCTACTGTCTCTGCAATCACTAGAAAACACTTGGCACCTGTAATTTGCTCTACAGAAAAAGTGAGATTGATAATTTTTAAGAACCGTGGATTATAAGAACACGATTTTTGGCTAGACATGCCTTTTAGACCAGAGAACAGGAAGAAATCATGACCATTTTTTGAGTTGGTTGCTTTTGTGAAGCCAGACTTATGGATTTGTGTACCTGCCAGATGGGTGCTTCATAAAGAAACAACTTTGAAAGTTTGCACAAGAGTCACTCCAGCCTTTGGCTGAGGTCTAAAGCATCAGGTAAGATTCTAGGAGGTTGGTCAAAGAATGGTGATGGTTTCATATCTTCCGGAAATGGACCTGCCTCAGCAACCCTGGTTCATCCTTCATTGGCTGGGAGCAGCCTCTGACAAGGATATTCTCAGTGTTGGAGGATTTCAGATCTCAACACAACAACCAGGGCACCTGTTGGCAACTGAAGTCTATTTTTCCGTATCAGTGTGGAGTGTGGTTACTTCATGTCAACTAACCAGAACCAGAGGTCCATGGCCATCAGCTGTGGTCACCACCACTACACCTCGCCTGTGGCAGTGACATGCCTGCCCTTCCTCTCCTCAATTTGCTGTGACAGCTCGGACACGTCTGCCTCACTTAGTATTGGTCCTTGTTCTTTCTAAACATCTTGGAGTCATTCCATCTGTTGGGGGTCATTGGGGGTCTATATTCTGTTAAATAACCATTTCCATGTCATAGTTTTCTCTTCCAGCTTCCATGTTTAAACATGCTCAGAATTTATTCTAGGGAGTGTTCCTGTGGCACACACTGTCTACTTACAACACTGTGCACACAGTCTTTTACCTACTGGGCTCAGCATATCTCTAGCTCATTGTACTTCTATATACCCTTTGTTATCAACCTGGCAGCCAGGGGAATACAGGAGGCATACCCTAAGGGCAAAGAGGAGAAAATGTTGTATTGTGGTAAAGGTCTCTGCAGCATCTTATATCATAGAAATGCTTGCTCAGATTAAGAACTGTGCAGTTTGAGCATCCCCAGTAGCAATGTACCAGGTTGTTGTACCTGTCCCTTATTTCAGGATCCCAGGTATCATTGACTTTAGCAAAGCAGAACTGCCATTGTAGTGTCTTTAAATCTGTTATCTGTTCACTTTACCTGTCCCTGCCATCCAAATGAAGACTGACCTTTGTGAACTACCAGAAAGGCTCCTGTAAAGCCACTGACTGTATATAGCACGCCATCATTCATTCACCATCTGAAGAGTAAATACAACCCAGCAGTAATCAGTTAAGTCCACTGTGTTGGTAGATATTGCTCCCCTATGTTATCCCACCCCATTAACCTAATAGAGAATATTGCTAAGGAAAGGTCATTGAAAACCCTCAAGACAAAGTTGCCCATCTAAAGAATTCAGTGTTGACCTTAAGTCACCCAGAAACAGGACAGCTTTACTGTACATCTACTCAGGAATCAATCAGTTTCAGGACAATAAATTTCAGAATGAAGAAGCTGGGCAAGACCCCTTGTTAATGACCCCTTCAGTGGTATTAACAAACCTGAGTACCATATTCTAATAGGTGCCATGCTGGTATTTATAAATAGTAGTGGGGGTAATGCTATCATGAAAAACAGAAGGGAACTCCAGAAATTGCTTCCAGAATTGAAATATTCATTAAATGGGCACTGGTACCTGCATTTACATATATTTCATCTACATGTACACAAACACACCAGAAATAATTCCATGTTAGGCTTCACATATGGGAGATAACAAGCAGTTTTTGTCTTTATGGGCTTGGGTTGCTTTACTTAATATGTTTACCAGTTCCATCATTTTCCTACAAATTTCATTTTTATTCACAGAAGATATAATTTCACTGTATATATGTAGTACATTTTCATTATCCATCAATGGAGGGTCATATAGGGGTCATCTAGGCTAACTGCATTTCCTGCTGTTACTGAGAGAGCTGCCCCAAGCATGGATGTGCACTTGTATCTGTTAGAATAAAGACTCCTTTAGGTTTGTTTTTTATTTTTTTAGTATATATCTATTGTTCAAAGGAATGTAATTCATGATGACATTTTGTGGTGATAAATTTTATATTTAATAATACCAGACTGGAATATTATAGAACAGGTCCACCCACAATCAAGCCATAAGAGACAGAGTGTGGTAACTCATGCCTTTAATCCCAGCAGGGAAAGACCATGAGTGATGACCTATACCTTTAATCCCATAATTCCAGAGACAGAGATCTTTCTGTGTTCCTGTGAGTGCAAGGCCTAACTACCAAACAGTAGTAGCCCACATTCTTTAATCTTAATTATAGAATATGATGCAGAGTTTAACCCAGAAGTGAAACTGGGCAAAGAAAGTATTTAAGGCAGGCATAGGAAGACAGCAATTTATTCTATAGAAGCGACAAGGAGCCAGGCTGAGGAAGTTGGAAGATAGCTTTTATCCTGAGAAGTTGGCTGTGTGAGATTTGACAGTAGTCTGTTTCCTCTCTCTGATATTCCAGATTTCCCCCCATTTCTGATTCTGAGTTTTCGTTAAATACAAACTAGAATTCATGTTTTACTTGGCATCCAACTTTGGGGCTCAAATTCCTAAAAAAAATTGCTTGCCAACCAGAGCACCACTGGCCAGAAGAGTAAATTATCAGCTGGCTAGGTTTTCTGTTCTGAGTTAGCCTAGGCTGAGGCAGAGCTGGACACACAGATTGCTTCTTCACTTTCATCTGGATAAGTTTTTCAGACAGTGGTCTCTTTATCCTTGTGGGTTGTAGTATTTTTTTTCTTTTTGGACCCTGCCTTGGGCTACTATCATGTACTACTATGTAGCTACCCCACTTCACAGTCATCTGAATCATCACTGATAACAAATTTGGTGAGTAAATCAGAGTTTTTAAAAAGGGGAGTTCATTTAAGGCAATAGAAGGTATTTGGTCTTTTTTTGATCTTACTCTAGATGATTTGATATTGGAACCAATAAAGGAAAAGATAGATAAAGTTTAAATACCATTTATTATGAATATTATTTGTTTGATTACTTCTGTTTTATCATTTAAAAAGTCAATTAATGTAAATGCCAAGAAGAAAGTCTTAGAAAGGCCTGTTAAGAGAGAACATAAAGATATTATAATCCAAACAGAAGAATACAAAGAACCAATCTCAACATTGTCTTCTACGATTACACAAAAACAGCCTAAGGTCATCAAACAGCCAATATTAATATATCCAGTAACCTTTAAAAAAATCACAAAATGATAAAAAAAAAAATTGTACAGAAGTTAGTTGGGCTGTGGTACAAATGTTAGAATTAAGAAGAGTCAAAGAAGCAATCCTTACATATGGTATGCACTCACCAGTTGTAAAACAAATGTTAAATTCCTGGTCATCTTGTAACCGGATCATCCCTAAAGACTGCTGTTTAGGAGGTTGGGCCACTTCTGCAGTGAAAAACATGGTGGAAAGAGGAAGCTAAAACAATAGAACAAAGAATCAAGTCATGGGCATAGAAGTCTCCCAAGGTCAACTTCTTGAGGATGGAGATTATGCTGATGTAGAAAAACAATAACTATGATGAACATACTCTGGATTTATATGGAATGGCAGCATTAAATGCATGGGATCAGATTAAAGAGATAGAAAAGAGAACTGAATCCTTCACAAAAGTAATTCAAAGCCCAAAAGAAACTTGTTGCACGAATGAATGAGACTCAGGGATAGATCTCTGAAGAAGTTGGAGATACTAGAGGGAATAAACACCACAGTCAAATCTTACCCAGCTGTCTTCTAGCTTCCTCAGCCTCAATTCCCTTGGAATGGCTTTTTCTGTGTTTGAATCCCCTCTTAAGTATTCTTTTGGTAGTTAAGGCGTGGCCCCACCACACCTACTTGGGAGCCTGGAATTCCTTCTATAATCTGAAGTGACTTTATAACAGTTAGGATTAAGGTCACCACTCCCAGGATACTCCCTGTGCTGGGATTAAAGGTTTGAATCACCAGTCTCTGATTTTCCTAGACTGACTGTGGTTAGAGCTCTGGGACTTCTGGAGCTTTTACTAACCCCCCACATAGACTGTGGGTAGATTCCCTCTGATATCTCCAAAACTTCTGAAACTTTATTAAACCCCCACAGAAACTTTTGCAGACTTTTTGCAGAGATTAACTGTAGCAACAAACAGTGGGTACCAGATTCAGAAGCTAGGCCATTAATAATAGAATCACTGGCTTTTGAGAATGCTAACACACAATGTAAAAATTAAAAGCAAGGTCAACAGTTTGGAGGATTGGATTCGTGAGACAGTTAATCTAGAGCCTTATGACTGTGATAATAACTGGGTAGGAAAGATTATTTCTAGAGGTATAAGAAAAAGATGCTGCAACTGTGGAAGGCAAGGGCACATAAAAAGAGATTGTAAATAAGGCATTCTCAGAAACAGTGCCTTTGTTAGGAATAATCTCGAGAACACAGTATGCAGAAGGTGTAGAAAAGGGAGATGTTGGACTAATGAGTGCAGACATACAAGAGACAGACAAGGTAACTTTCTGCCTTTGGAAAATGCCTCAAGGGGGCTTTTAAAAGGCCCCATATCAAATCCAATTCAGTTTACTCTGATATCGTGGACTAAACAGCTTCCTAGAACAGTTAAAGAAATTAAAACCAAAAAAAAAATAATAAAAATAATAATACACTCAAGAATAAAAAAAAATCTATAGAAAAGAAAAAAAACTTAGGAAAATTTATAAAGCAAATATTTTGGCAAGCTTCTATTAATGAAGGGACAAGGAACCAGGCAGGGGCTCTGGAAGAAAGCTTTTATCCTCAGAATTTGGCTGGATGAGATTTGACTGTGGTGTTTCTTCTCTCTGCATTTCCTGATATCTAGCTCTGAGTTTTCATTAAATACCAATTAGAATTTGTGTTTTGACATTTTGTTTTGTTACTTTCTCTAAGAATTTTAATGTGTCCTAAGTATGTTTGCAAAAAATGGTATTACAGTATATGTGCTAGACATGTTAATTTTGAAGCGCCTCAAAGAATTTGACTATCAGCACAGAATTGGGTCTTAGAGATGTAAATTTGTGAGTCATTGATCTGATTATTGAGACTGGGATAGTTAAAAAAAATTAAAGACTATAGAATACCAACTTCTAAAGGAGACAGAAAAAGGCAGGATACAAAAATGGGAAAGAATGGATGACTTAGAGAAAGTAGTCAAGGCAGGCAATTTCTGGAGGAGAATTTAGTGTCAGGTGTAGCCCGTAGCGTCATTTGAGGTAGAGGCCTGCTACTGCTGGAGTGTCAGAGGAACTCAGCTTCATGGCAGACAGTGCCAGGTAAAATGGCAAGGGTATGAACACGCACTTCACTTGCTGCTTGCTGGCTTGTGACACTTCCACAACAATACTTTCTATTCTTCTTGCATACATAATAAGACATCATACTTCCTGTTATGATAAATTTCATTTCCACAAAAGAAACAAAATTGTCCCGGGACCTATAGCCAACAGAGATTTGGGCAAACTCTTGGGTTACTAGTAAGAACAGATGGGGAGGTGGGAGCAGGGAGAAACAGCCATCAGAAGGCTTTAAGTCAAATATGGAGCATGGTCCAGAACATGTTACCATCAATCGTTAGTACTTCCTTTCTAATTTAAAATGTCACTGTCTTTCCCAACCACTGCATTTTACAATGTAAGACACAATGGTGAGCAGTCTGCACAGTGTTCTGAGGATCAGGAAAAATGAATGAGTCTCTGTATTCAAGTTTGTGTCCCCCACGCCTGTCTGAAGTGTTTGCAGTGTACTTTTCTACTGAGCCCTTAAACTGTGTGTAGAGACACTTCATTTAAATTCAAGTTTGTTCTTACATATCTTGGCCAACAATAGAACTTTTGTTAAGAAAATCCATCCAGGCAGTAGTGGCACATGCCTTTAAATCCCAGCATTTGGGAGGCATAGGTAGACGGAGTTCGAGGCCAGCCTGTTCTACACAGCAAGTTCTAGGATGGCCAGGGCTACACAGAGAAACCTTGTCTTGAAAAACGAACAAAAAAGAAAATTCTAGAAGGAACTATGATAATTAAAAAAGCACAAAGTAATATCTTTTTAAAAGCTATAAATAACTTGTTTTCATTTCACTGAGAATATTTTTTAAATCTTACAAATGTGAGATTCTATAATTTTATAATACAGAGAGGTGCAATTATATCTTGTATCAATCAGTCTTACCCTGCTATATTTTTTTATATCCCCTTAAGTTTCTCTTTAAAAACCTATTAACGTGAAAATTAGAAGGAATTCATGTCTAAGTTTTCATCTCCCCACACTTGACAATGTCTCCTTTGAGTTTTACTTCTCCAGAAGTCCCACTCAGGGTCTCCTAGACCTCTGTGCTCAGGTCCTCAACAGTGTAAGAACATGTCATATGCCAGAAAATGTAGTGGGCCACACCTTTTCTTTTATAAAGTATTTTGCACATCAGAAGAATGCATATAATACCAAGTAAATACACAAACCAACCACTTTCCTCTTTTATATAGCTTTGCTCACAGCTAACACATTTCTCCCCTTTACACAGGTACCAGAGATTTGAAAAGGCCTTCCTTTTGGCTGTTGACATTGGTGCTCGTGACCTGTTTATGGTAAGTCATTGCCAGAGATGATTTTTGTGCCTTCAGTTCTAAGGCTGAGTAAGTTGTCGGCTTTTGTGATCATTAAAAGGGATTACTGTCATTTGTAGCCTTAGACACATGGAGGGAAGGCAGTATTCCATGTGGTGTGCAGCATTGCCTTCATGATGCTGCTCAATAGCTATCTGGTATCTTTTGACTTGTTGACATTTTCCTTGGCGGGGCCAAAGAATCTTTTATGTTTTCAAAGCATGTATAATTCTTGACCTTTTCTCCCCATGAGCCTTGATGTGCAAGATTGATATCTTTCTATCTATTAAGTTTAAATGTCTTTCTAGCCCATGCTTTGAGCAAGCTTGCAGCTACAGAAGCCAGGAAACAGGAGGAAATGTGTCTCGGAGATCTGAACGTACTGTTGGGCCCTCAGGTTTCAGTGAAAAGGAAGAAATTAGGAATGCTTTACTTGTGTTTTGGCATGGCTAGAAAGGAAAGTAAGTCTTCTAATAGTGAGTCCCTGCACCCTCGGTCTATTTGTCACTTGCCTGGTGGTGACATTGCAGTTCCTGATAGACCCTGTGCTCTCTGTCAAGACCCTCTCTTTTATTTGCTTTTTGAGATTGTAACTTAATTATACTTCTCTCTTGGTATTAAAATCCTAAATTACAGATGCCGAAAGTTAAATTTTATATTCTCAAATCAACAGTACATGCATTAACAATGAAAAATAGTAATTGCTCTCAGAAGAATAAACGTTATGGTTTCCATTGCTATTTTGCTCTTTCCTTGGGCAGGCTCGTCAGTGTATTGAGTATACTGACAAAGTTCACTGTTTTCATCCGTCTGTTCTGCACACAGCACCTTGTCAGAGCTGTAATCTCCAGTCTGACTGACCATTCTTCCTGTCCGTCTTCTCACTTCTGCATATTACATATTATTACAATATTATTACAATTATCACCCGCTCACTCCCTTCCTCTCCCATCCCCACCACTTCCCACTTGTTCAGCAGGGTCTCACTATGGAGCCCTGGCTGGCCTGGAGCTTCCTCTGTAAACCCTGAGTGCTGGGGTTGAAGGCCAGGCCCATATCTCCTGTTTTATGCTGAGTGTTGGGGGGGGGGGGCAGGCAGACAGCTAGAGTTGTTATATTTTATGCTGGGCAAAATTTCTCTCAGAATATTATTTTCTGTAGCTTATTCCTTTACTAATTAACAAGTATAATTATCAAAATCACCTTCTAAACTACATTTGTATTTGTCTCAGCATCTTAATCTGTTTAACCCAGTACCAATTTAGTCTTTGTGTTCCTTCAAGTCTTCCGAATCCAGGAGATTTTCTGCTGATGAGTAGACGCTCACCCTGGAAAAGCACAGACGTTATCTGGAGTGCACATCCACACCCTCATCTAAGCCACCGCCTTTAGCTAAGCTCTATTTTAAGGGATCTCAAAATACAGAATATTGAGGTCTCAGAGCTCTGCTTAAGTTTACAAAAATACTGTGTACATTTGAGACTTGATATTGAAATTATCTGCAGAATTTATCATGTTTTTGTATAGACTGATTCTTACTGTTTAAATTTCACTTGGCCAGAGGTTTGTAGCCTATATTCTAAGAAATATTACGTCTTTTGAAAAATGAAAGTCTATAAAATAAGCAGGATTATCTCTACTTGCAAAGGATTTATTATCTTTAAGCAATCTCTTCCTTAAAGATTAAAAATAATACTAAAGAAATTGCAAGAAAAGAGTACCTCTGGCTGGGGACATAACTCAGCTGGTAAAGTGTTTGTCAAGCATGCACAAAGTCCTGAGTCTGATCTTCACAACTCATAAACCATGTGTGCTGACACACTCCTATAATCCCACCACTTGGGAGGTGGAGGCAAGAGGACCAGAAGTCAAGGTCATCCTTGGTTAGCCAGCAGTTTTGAGGCCCATCTGAGCTGCATGAGACTGTCTCAGCGCAGCACCACCGAGAGGATCTGTTAACCTGAAAATAATGCTTTTCACGTCAGCATCTGGTGGTGGCGACCAGGTCTTGTATACTACATGACAGAAAGGGTGACGTGGCTGGAAATGACTGAGAGTAGCGAGGTCTGGATGTGAACTAAGGGCTTAGACTTTATCTTTAATGCTGTGGGAACCTGAAAAAGGGTTGGAATCAGAAGAGTGATATGGTCATAATTTTGGTCAGGAGTCTGCAAGCCTTGCAAGCCTTACAGCTCCAATACAGCTAGTCAATACTGCCATCATAGAGCCTACAAACAGTGAGTGTGGGTGTGTTCCAGTAAAGCTTCCTTTACAAGCAATTTGAATATAATAAAATTTAAAGTGGGACACAAATAAACCCCGTGATTTAAACTAGAAAATCAAACAGGCAAACCTTTAGTAACATTTGTCTGCATCCCTTGGTTTTCCTGTACTGGCTGCAGTGTGGGGAATAAGGGGGGAGACAGTGCTCATGGTAAGGTTTAGGGTAGAAGAGGGATCATTTCAGTGCATCTCCTCACACCCGTGCCCTCAGAGTGACTTTAAAAACATATTCAAGGCCTGTTGATTCCGTTCCAAATTCTGCTATTAGCTGAGCGGGTTTTTTATAGTTTATCCAACACTTGGGTTTTTCTGTTACTTTCTTGGGTTTGTATATCTGTTGTGATGGATTTTCCTCCGGTGTGTAGTGCCCCATACTCCTTTTCCCGTGTGGTTTTGTTGTTGTTGTTCTGTTTCACATGAATCCTGATGGATTGTCTTTGCTTAGATTTCTATCCATGGAAAGCCAGGCACAGTAACAACCATAACAACAGGGCCTCACAGCAGCCTCAAGATTTTAAATAACTAAAGAACAAAATGTTTGGGTGGGTCCTTAATAAAAAAAAAACAAAACAAGAAAAACCAAACCAAGAGCTATCTGCAAAAGAGGAGGCAGAAGAGACAGAGGACACCATGAGAAGGCCCTAAACAGCTGAGTGAAGCTCATGTGAACTCAGAGAGATTGAAGCCGCAGGCACAGGCCCTGCATAGGTCTGCACCAGGTCCCCTGCAAGTATGCTACAGCGTTCAGCTCGGTACTTTGATGGGACTCGTGAATGTGTGATTTGTGGGTCTGTCATTCTTGTGCCTGCTTTGGGAGCTTTTTAATTTTTCCCTTGGCCTGGCTTGTCCAACTTGGATATGATGGTTGTTTTATCTTATTGCATTTTATTTTGTTATGTTTCATTGTTATTTCTTAGAAGCCTGTTCTTTCCTAATGAAAGACAGAAAGAGGGAGTGAGTGTAGATGGGAGAGGAAGTGGGGAGGGACTGGGAGGAGCAGTGGGAGGGGAAACTGTAGTCAGATTCCACTGTATGAGAAAAGAATCTGTTTGATAAAAGGGGTAGACAGGACCTATAATTAAAAAATACAGATTTGGAAAGTGAAAAAGTCTGAATTCAAAATTTAAAAATTTCAGAAAAAAAATGTAGGAAAAAATACTTATTAGGAGAAAACTGGTTTGATTTAGAAAAGGTAAATTAACTTAAAAGCAGATGAGCAGAAACAATCCGTTCTTAAAACAACAAAATGAACAATGTGAATGGCTGGAGAACTGGAGTCATGTCCATAGTAGAAGCTTTATGAAAACAGGGCCTACAGACTCAAAGATCCTAGTGAACTCAGATCCAAGACAGCCATTTCCCGGTATGTCTTAGCAACACAGGATACCCAAATAGAGAAACCTTAACACAGAAGTTTAAAATAGCTGCTCAAAAATACCAATAACTGATGCGAATTACAGTTACCCTCAAATAAAACTACAATGCCAAGAGATTATGGTGTATCTTATGTGATGGAACAATTAAAGTTATGAACACAAAATATATCCAGTGAAAATATTCATAGGTGAGAATCAAATAAAGATAATTTTAAATATATCAAAGGTGACAAAAGGCATCACCAACATGTCTACACTAAGGGCAAAAAATGTAAAAGTTTGAACAAAAAGTTTAAATCAGAACTTGGAAATACACCAAAGCCTTGGAAATGAGAATAGTCATTTCATCTTAACAATCTTCAACGCACAGTTGGCACATGGAAATTTAAATGTTTGAGATGTATATGTTTATCTTCATTTAAACATTATAAAATATATGCTTAACATTAGTATATCAACATGCTAACATGCTATCCAACAAAGAAGTATAGGCTTTATGTGTCGATTTGTTTGTGGCTAGCCTTTAAGGATCCACTTTTTTTTTTTTTGAAGTAAAATTTGTGTCATTAACACTGTGTTACATGTAAAAATGAAATTAATGGAATTGTTCTGGTACACGGTCAATGCCTCTTCCCTGAAATGCTTCAGTCCTGGGTTTATTGTGACAAGTTAAAGTTGTAAGTAAAACTCAGTAGGTATGTAGCTTTCAAAAGTCAGTACAGAAAATTGAAGTTTAAAAATCTTATATCTAAAAACAGAAAAGGATAAAATAAAATGAATAGCAGGATTTTAATTTTAAGTCCAAACACATGCATTAAGTTGAATTCAAATAGATTACACCTTCCATTTAAAAGGTAAATATTGGTTCTTTTTAAAGGTCAGAGGTTATCAGACTGTACCCAAAGCAAGTTGTAATTATGTCCAGTGTATAATTCTTTATTTGTACTCAGGATATAATTTATTGTTGTAACACAAATAAATAAAAGTAAAAATGTATAAAAATTAAAATAGAAAGACTACTACAAAGTCGTTGACAAGGCAGTACTTAATAGAGGTAATGGTTTCACAGCAGCCACTGGTTTTAAGGAAAAGATAAACAGAATATCTGGATGAGTGTCCTCATCAGAAATAGAAATAAAAATTTAGAATATCAAACATTTTGAAAATTTAATAAAGTTTTAATTCAGAACTTTGTAGTTTCAAAAAATTTTAGAAACATTTCCCCAAAAGACATGTACAATGATAAAAGTTTAATACAAGAGACACAATGAACAATTGTATACAAGATAACTGAACTTCAAATACTCAGATCAAAAGTTGAGAAAGTATAAAGAGGTAGATATAGTAATTCAGAGAGAAAGTAGGAAAAGATTGTGAATATTTAAAATATGCAAATCAACTTTTCTTGATGTTTTGGAAGCTACAGAATCCAGCATTATTTTCCAACAGTTGCCAACATCTGTCATTTATTCACCAGACTATATATTGGAACATATGATAAGACATGAAACATTCTAAAAAAAAAAATGATACATAGAACCAAAGAATTGAGTTATAAGTCAGTAATATTCTGTACCTCTGAAGTTCACATGTATTTGCAAATTAAATAACAATTGTTTTTTTAAAAAATCTGATCTTCAGAAGAAATCACAAAAAAAGTTAGGAAATATCTCAAATGAATTTGATGAGAACTACAATATATCAGAATGTATGGGGTGACCATTATCCATACTGGTATGCATGCAAATATGTAAATAAATTCAACTGTAAAAATAACATCTGAATTAGAAAGTTTCAGTCTGGCAAACATTGTGCTTATTACTGAATAAGACAAAAGTCACTATTGGATTCTATGACTAGTGAAAAATCCTGCAGAAACAAGCTGTTTAAAGGTCCTCAGAGTATTTTCCTAACATTATACAAGGTGTATATTACAGAGGGAACAGAGAAGATTGGAAAATGTTATGTAACTCTAACAATCGTAACTTACCAAAAATAGAACAAATAGCTGGGAGTGACGGTGCATGCCTGTTATCCCAAAACGTAGGAGGCAGAGGCAAGAGAAACGGGTTATCCTTGGCCATATAGCAAGTTTGACACTGTTGTTGGTTGTTTTTACTCTTTTCTCTTGTGGGAGCCACCACCAAGCTCCCAAATAAATCACGCGTGGAGGAGGCTTATTCTTAATTATAAAAGCCTGGCCTCGGCTTGGATTGTTTCTTGCCAGGTTTTCTTAATTTTAAATTACCACTCTGCCTTTTGCCTCTGGGAGTTTTTCTTTTCTTCTGTCTATCTTACTTTCACTCTTACTCCATGGGTGGCCATGTTGCTGAGTGGCTTATGTGGCTTTGTGACTGGGTGGCTGGGTGGCCATGTGGCTGTGTGGCTGAGTGGCTGGCTGGCTGTGTGGCTGTGTGGCTGTGTGGCTGTGTGGCTTTGTGACTGGCTGGCTGGGTGACTGTGTGGCTGTGTGACTGTGTGGCTGGGTGGCTGGGTGACTGGGTGGCTGGGTGACTGGGTGGCTGGGTGGCTGGGTGGCTGTGTGGCTGGGTGGCTGGGTGACTGTGTGGCTGGGTGACTGGCTGGGTGGCTGGGTGGCTGCCCCGGTGTCCTCCTCTCCTTGTTCTCTTGCTCTTTCTTCCTTTCCTCCCAGAGGATGCTGCTTGCCAGCCCTGCCTGTTCTTTCTCCTGCCTCGCTATTGGCCATTGAGCTTTTTATTAGACCAGTCAGGTGTTTTAGATGACAAAGTAACAAAGCTTCACAGAGTTAAACAAATGCAAAATTAAAAAACCGCAACACACCTTTGCATCATTAAACAAATGTTCCACAGCACAAACAAATGTGACATGTCTTAAAATAATTTTCTACAATGAGACCAACCTGGACTACAAATGCCAAAGTGATAATAAAACTATAATAATAAAACAAAATGAAACAAATGAACATACTTTGCCACCTGTTATAAACAAGGATACAGCATCCTGTCTGTGACTTTCCTGCCAAGACGGTAAAATTTGAATCCCAAATTGAGGGTCCTTATAGTAGCATGTACTCTTAACAAATGTGATGCCCATGTAAGGAAGAATACCAAAGGAGACTAAAGGTCACTAGCTGCATCAAAAGTTGGTCTTTTGTATGTAAAGAGCAGCCAAGAATAGTTGAAACTTTGTAAAAATTATCAGTGCTTGTTTTATTGTTCTGATGTTTTGTAGTTTTGTAGGAAATGTAAAGTAATCTCAAGTAGATTGACAACTTTTTTCTCTATAGTTTAGAAAAAAGTAACCTTTGAGTTATACTTGAAACTTTTTGGAAGCTTGAGGTTGCTTTTAAGATGCACATTTCCCTCACCACAGCAGCTCTGGATTCTTCACTGCCCATTATTTCCCTAGGTAGAATCTGTTTGGTCAGAAAATGCTGTGTCTGACTTTTTGTCTTTAGAATTCTATGCTTGAAAATTCAGGTAGCCTCTCAAAAGCAATTATTATTGTAGCATAAAAAATAATTGTTTTTGTTATACTCATTGTGGCATAAAAGCCACCCAAGATTGCTTCTTTGGCCCCATCTTGGATGGTATGATGATGAGTATGCCTTCTGAGCATTCTCATGCTGGCGTCTCTAACTACCTTGGCCATTGGCACGAGGCCAGTTGGAATGTCAAATGTACCATCTGATAATGCTATAAAAAGACCTATAGCTGCTGCTCTCCAGCCATCTGTGCCTTCCCTTGGCATAATACTGTTGGGTAGTTTGTCTTCCATTGGCATGGTTTTGTAGGGCGGCTTACATCTGCTATTCCTAGGCACTTGCTTGGTGATCAAGTTGACATAGAATTGCTTCTTTGGCACTGTTTTTACATTGAGGAGTTTTATACCTGCTAACTTCCAAAATAAGCCTTGGCATTTAATCCATTATAATCGCAGTTTTCAATATTATGAATATATGTGCCTTTCTGGACTCTTGTAATTCAAACCTAGCGTGGACTTTCAAGTTGAAGTCCTCACTTGGAACAGTTAACTAGTACATACATGAAGTATGCTTTCTTTAAGATAGTCAATTGAGTACACAGAGTAAATCTCTTTTGTGCCAAATCTTTGGAAATTAGAGAAACTGTGTGTGTATGTGTGTGTGCACGCGCGCCTGTTTGTGTTAAATTTTATAAATGGAATCAAAATAAGAATACTTAATCCTGAAGTCGTGAGAATCCACTGAGAGCTATAAAACGAACAAAGCGAGATTAGGAAATCAGGCACTACTACCAAAGTTGGAGGAACATCCAGAACTTCATGCCCTGGGGAGAGGACACTTTGAATAGAAAAGTATTTGTGGGCAAGCCAGGATGGATCCTTGGGATGCTCCAATGCAAACAGGAGGGTGAACAAGTGGAGAAAAACAAGTGACAGAAACTGGGTCAGCCTGCTTATATTACGAACAAAGGATTACGAGTATTAGGAATTGAAGAATTTTCAGCAGAAAAATAGAAATGCATATGCTATGGACTGAATTGTCTTTTTTCTCCATAAAATCCACATATGGATCTTTTAACCACCAATATGACTAAATTTGGAGGCAGAACCCTAAGGTAGGTAATTAGGTTTAAGGCCAGTGGATGAGGCTATCATCCAATATGGTATCTTTATCAATAGAAGAGACATCAGAGAGTAGGTGCAGAGAAAAAAATCATAATTGATAGAGCAAGAAGGTGGCAAACTACAAGCCCAAGAGAGGCCTCTGGCCAAGCCATGCCTGCTGCTAATTTGTTTACCATTCTCCAGAACTGTGAGAAAATTATTTTCTGTTAAGGCACCTTTTCTGTAATATTGAATTTTAATAACTTTATATAAATTATCCAAATGTTGTTCCTTTAGAGCAATAAATAGAAAAACATAACAAAGAAAGTGATAAAATTTGAAAAAGCAAATAAGCAATCGAAAGAAATAATTATAGGTAGGATAAGTATAAAACACAAAAGTTGGTGGGAATGCTATTGTATCAGTGCTTATACTAGCCAAACCGTTCAGGGTTTTTAGAAGAGTATTAATCCATTCATGAGGTTGGACCCTTATGGCTTCTAAAACTTTAGTGTGTGTGTCCCAGAGGCCAGAAGAAGGAATCAGATCTCTTGATGATGGATTTGTATGTGGCTGTGAGTTGCCAGATATGAACACTAGGATCTGAGAGACAGAGAGGCAGAGAGGAGAGAGAAACAGACACAGACCCTATAAAACCAGGTGGTCTAGAACTTGCTATGTAGATTGGGCTAGCCTTGGAATCCTAGAGTCCCGTATCCAAAATGCATGAGACGTATTAGTCAGCAATAGGAACTTAATGTTCAAACTCTAGGAGGCAGCCAGTGCCAACAGCAATAGCATATATTGTTTGGGGAATCTTTAGTCTACCCTAAACAACTCAAAGGGAGGGTCCCATGCCTGGCATTGGGGTATACAATAGTATATGTCCTGTTGGAGTGTTCACTAAAACTACAGATGTCTATACACACACTTATATGTATAGTATAGAATTTTAGGTAAGTAAGAAATACTCTCTGTGGCTTTTTCAGACATCCTTGGTGCTGGTTTCCCCCTTCTTCTGTCTGCTTCTCTATTGACTTCCTTCTGTTTCCCTATGCCCACTTCCCCATTCTCCCACCACAGTACTGTACCCTTCTGTTCCTCTAACACTCTCCACCCCCTGCATGGCCAGTTTTCACTTTCTCACATCTGAAGATTTGGAGTTAGAAACCACAGATGAGAAAGAACAGTGTTTCTCTTTCTGGGTTACCTCAGTCAGTATATTTTCAGTTCCATCTGCTTTTGTGCACATTTTACGATTTCATTCTTCTTTACAGCTGAACAGAATCCTGTGGTGTATACGCACCACATTTTTAGGATCCCTCTGTCAGCTGAAGGACCCTTCAGTTTCCATTTCCTAGCCATGTGCATAGAGGGGCAATGACCATTGCTGAGAATGGGGTGTCTAGTCTTTGGGCGGATGCCAAGGGGTGTTCTATTTAGCTTTTTGAGAGTTCTCCACCCAGATTTTTATTATAGCTGCACCACTGGCACTCCCCCAACAGTGAACGAGGCTCTCCTCTCCTCACATCACCTTCAGAACTTGCTATCACTCTTTCTCTGGATCTTAAACATTCTGAGTGGGGTGAAATTAAATCTCAAATTTGTTTTGTTTGGCATTTATCTAATAGATAAAGATTATGAACATTTTTGTGATATTTCTTAGCCAGTTTTTTCTTTTTTTGAGAACTCTTTTTTCATATTTTGAGTTTTTTTATTTAGTTGAAAATAGTTTTATTCATACAATATATTCTGCTCTCAGGTTCTCCTCCCTCGGCGCCTCCGGTTCCCCGCCCCCATCTATACTGTTTCTCTCTCTCTCTCATTAGAAAACAAATGAGCAACAGCTGAAGGAAATAGATCAGGACAAAACAGACAAATTAACATGGGGAAAGAGGCAGAGAACAACCTGAGAAACCACCCGCATGCAGACACACACACACACACACACACACACACACACACACACACACACACACACACACACACACACACACACACGCATAGAGACCCCAGAGAAACACATCTGCATGCAGACACACACACGCACTCACAGAGACTCCAGAGAAACACATCCACATGCAGAGACACGCACATGCACTCACAGAGACCCCAGAGAAACACACAACTGGAAACCATAATAAGCAAAACGTGTAAGACACTATGAGACAAAATGCCTCCCAGTGCTGGCCATCTACTACTGGGCATGGGCTGCCCTTCAGTGCAGTTTCTGTCTCCTGTGAGACTGGAGGAAAGAACACAATTTTCCTTTGCAAGTGGCTGTCAGCTGGAGATAGCTTTTGGGTTAGGGGTGGTCCTTGTGTCTACTTCTCCCAGGACTGGGGACTCCATCTGGCTTAGTGCTTACTGCTGCAGGCTCTGAGTCATGCAGGCCTTAGTCTTGTTATGTCTAGAAGACTTGTTTCCTTGGTGTTTTCCCTCCACATTGGCTCTTTTGGTCTTTCCTCTTCTGCAAAATTCCCCAAGTTTTGTGGGGAGGGGTTTGATGGAGACATTTCTTTTAGGACTCAGTGTCCCGGATCTTTAATTCTCAGCCCATTGTACAGTTGTGGGTCTCTCTGTATTTGTTCCTCCTACAACCAGTAGAAGCTTCTTTGATGGTTGCTGATTAAAACACTTATCTATGAGTATAGGAGAATGTCATTAGGAATCATTTTATTACTAGAGTCCTTTAGCAGAGTGATTCTCAACCTGTGGGTCGTGACCCTTTTGGGGTCAAATGACTCTTACACAGAGGTCAACTAAGACCATCAGAAAACACAGATACCAACATCACTATTCATAGCAGTATAAAATTATAGTTAAAATAGCAATGAAAATAGTGTTATGGTTGGAGCTCACTGCAATGTGAGGAACTATATTAAAGGGTGGCAGCATTAGGAAGATTGAGAACACTCCTTTAGCAGAACAGTAGGGGTAGCGTCTCAGGTTCTTGACCACTTGAGCGCCGTCAGGCATTGGTTCTATCTCATGGAGCAGACCTTACACACAAGCAAATAGTTATTGGTTACTACCACCATTTTTATGCCACTATTGCAGCAGCATATCATGCAGACAGGCCAGCA
The DNA here is from genome assembly GCA_033318265.1 of Phyllotis vaccarum. Taxonomy (NCBI): domain Eukaryota; kingdom Metazoa; phylum Chordata; class Mammalia; order Rodentia; family Cricetidae; genus Phyllotis; species Phyllotis vaccarum. The sequence goes on along the minus strand of JARWLC010000015.1, from coordinate 63,391,029 downwards.
CTGATGGAAGGGTTTGTAGCCGGGTTGGTGTTTACCTTCTTCCTCTGATATGCAGAAAACTTTCCAATAGCATGAACGCTAGTCAGTAGGGGTGAAGTCTGGCCCATTTTCTTTAATGAGTCGTTTGCATTTTTAACTCCTTGTTCTTTGCTTTGAAGCACCATCTGCTGAAGACGCCACTTCCCTCCACCCAGTGGATATTTTTGGCATCTGTCAAATATTGGAAGCCTGTAGTTACAGGTACTTGTGTTTGGGTATTCTGGTTCGTTTCAGTGGTTTACCTGTCAGTTTCTATGTCAATACCATATTGTTTTTGTTAGCATGGCTCTGTAATACGTCTTGAAATCTGGGATGGTCATTCTTCTAATACTGTTCCTTTGGATGAGGATTGTTTGACTATCTAGATTCTTTTATGGTTCCAAATTATTGTTAGGGTTGTTTTTTTCCTATTTCTGTGAGAAGGAGATGGGAATTTGATTGGGACTGCATTGCATCTGGAAATAGTTACTAGTAGAATGGTCATTTTTACAACATTCGGTCTTCTACTGTCTTTTATATATTTCTCTTTTCCCCACCATTTATTTAAAATTTTTATTGTATAGGTTTTTCACCTTGGTTACATTTATCCCTAGATATTTTCTTCAAGGATATTGTGAATGAATATTTCCATTATCTCTTTCTTTATATATTTGTTATTGGTGTATAGAAAAGCTATGGATATTTGTAAGTTAATTACGTACCCTGCCACTTTGCTGAAATTGTTCATCATTTCTAGATGGGTTTTCTTTTTTGGTGGAATTGCTGCAGTTTATTATGTATATTATCATATCAAATCTGCAGGTGGGGATAGCTTGACTTATTTTCCGGTTGTATTTATTTAATTTTCTACTGGTCCACCTAAGGCGTTGAGCACAGTATTGAGAAGGAGTAGGTATGGTAGACACGTTGTCTGCTTCCTAGTTTCTACGGGATTGCTTCAAGCCTTTCTCAAGTTAGAATGATACTGAAGGTGTTTGTGATAAACAGCTTCTATTATGTTGAGATCTGTTCCCTCTAGTCCTGCCCCCATTAAACTTTGTCCAAGGCTTCTTCTGCATCTGTTGAAGTGATCATATGATTTTTCCCTCTAAATCCATCTATTGACTGGCATTTGTTGAACATTACCTACAGCTCTGTGATAATGACATGTAGACAATCTTTTAGATATGTGCCTGTATTCATGAGAAATGTTTTACTAAGGATTTGGAATCTGAGTTCTTCAGGGATGTAGTTTTCTTTGTCATTGTTCTGTCTCAATAGCAGACTGACACTTCCTGCACGGAAGTTTGGGATGGCTCTTTTTCTTTCTGTTTCCAAATAATTTTAAAAGGATTAACTATCTTTTTTTTTTAAGTCTGGTAGAAATCTGGGCCTAGACATTTTTAAGTCAGATTTTTTATTGTGATTTCAGTCTCCCCATCTTATGGGTGTTTATATTGTTGGTCTCTTCTTGGTTTAGCTCTGATAGTTTGACTGAATCGAGAAATTTATCTGTTTTCTTTACATTTCCAACTCAGTGGAGTACAGTTTTTTTTAAACATTTCTCAATTTTTGAAGTCTTTTACGATCCCTGACTGTTAGTCTGGGCCAAGGATCCATCATTCCTGCTTTTCTTCTTCTCAGGGTTCGAACCTGCCCTTAGATTTGTTGGTTTTTTTATATTGTCTTTATTTTATTAATTTTTACCCTGGTTTTTATTATTTATTGCTGTCTTCTGGGTTTAAACTAGGTTTGTTCCTGGCTTTCTAACTTTTGAGCTGTATGCATCATTTGTGTTCTTTCTGATTTTTTTTTTTAATGTAGGTACTTAAAGCTGTAAATTCCCCCTCTTAGGACTGCTTTGCATGTGTCTCAGAAGTTGTGTTGTATTGAGTTTTTACTTTCATTTAGCTCCAAGATTATTTTCTTTTTTGATTTGTACTTTGGCCCATTCAGTACTTAGTTGTTTAAGCTCCATTAGTTTGTGTACTTACTAAAGATTTTATTTTTTTTGTCAGTTTTGAATTTGATTGCATTATAGTCATTATGAATTTTTAAGATTTGTATCTCTTTTATCCCCGATATGGTCTACTTTAGAGTATTTCTATGTACATTCTACTATGTTCATGTTTGTATGGAATGTTCTGTTGCTATTTTAGGTCCATTTGATGTGGGACACTTAATTTTAATTTTTCTGTTTGATATTTAAGATGACCTGTTGATTAAGAGAAGATAGGGTATTGGAATAACATACCACTAAATGCTCAATGTTAAATCTGTGTCTTTAATTTCAGCAGTACACTTCTTAAGAAACTGAGTACAACAGAGTTTAGTGCTCATGGTTAGGATATTAATGCCTTCTTGTTTAATTGTTTCTTTGATTATAATGAAGTGTCCTTGTTGTAATGAGGTTTCTTGGTCCCGGGCGGCCAAAGGTCCAGATCCACAGACCTGCAGCCCCAGACCCCTTAGCCGCCTGCAGCTGCTCAGGCCCCCAGAAATGACTCAGGCACATTGCTAGCTAGCTCTTACATCTTAACTCAACCCATTTCCAATAATCTGTCTGCCATATGGCCCATGGCTCACCTGTGTTCCTCACATGCTTCTTCTTGGGCAGCTGGCCCAGTTTGTCTGACTCCACCTGCTTCTCCTACCTATGCTGTGATTTCCCCTCCTACTTTTTCTATAGTGTCTGTCATGGGCCAAAACAGCTCCTTTAGTTAAAGATTGATATTCACAGCATATAGAAAGACATTCCCACATCACCTCCCCCTTTCTGTCTAATCAAAAAGGTTTCAATTTTAACACGTTGGGCACCATCTGTAGCAATGTGGTTTCTTGGTTTGGTGCGGCCAGAACTCCAGACCCATAGACCTACAGCCCTAGACCCCTTAGCCGCCCGCCGCTGATCAGGCCCCCAGAAATAATTCAGACACTTATATTAAGTTTGTACTGTTTGGCCTATGGCTCAGGCACATTGCTGGCTTGCTCTTTCGACTTAACTCAACCCATTTCCATTAATCTGTCTGCCACATGGCCCATGGCTCACCTGTGTTCCTTACAAGTTTCTTCTTGGGCATCTGGCTGGATCTCTCTCTGACTCTGCCCTTCCTTTCCTACCTATTCTGATTCCCCCTCCTACTTTTTCTATGGTGCCTGTCATGGGCCAAAACAGCTCCTTTATTAAAGATTGATAATTCACAGAGTACAGAAAGACATTCCCACACCATGTCCTAGATCTCTCTGATTAGTTTGAAATCTATTTTGTTAGCTGTTAGGGTGATAACGCTTGCTTCCCTCGTCTGTCTGGTGTTAGTCCTTATTTCCATCTATTCCCTTTCAGGTGATGCATATCTTTAAAGTTAACATGAGATTTTTATTGACACTAGAAAGACAGTTTGTCTTAATGCATTCAGCCAACATGTCTCTTTTGATTAAGGATTGAAGCAGTTAATACTTGACATTATTAAAAAGTATATGTTGATGACAGGTAGGTTTTTCTCTGTATTTAGTTCTACATTGTGTCTTGGTAATTACAGCTCCATTTGTTTTCTTTCTTTGGTCCCTTGACTATGCTTTTTCTTCTCTTCAGTCTGAAGTAAGGCTTCCAGTATTGTCCTTAGCATTAGTCTCCTGGATATGAATTCTTTTAGCCTGTGTATATCATGGAGAGGTTTTCTTTCTTCAACCACAACAGATAGCTCCGCTGGGTACAGTCATCTAGGTTTACACCCATGGTCTAAGAGTAAATGGTGTGCACTGCTCTGCGTTATTTTCAATGTTTCTATCAAGAGATCAACTATTGTCTATTACCAGATGAATGTTCCTTTATATGTGATTTGTGAGGGTTTTTTTCTCCTGCAGCTTTACATACTCTGTTTGCATGGGTAGTGCTTTAACTGTCAGGCCATGGGGAATTTACTTATGTTCTTGTCTATTAGGTGATCTCTGTGCTTGTGTATCTGAATGGGTGTGTCCTTTCTTTGGAGAAGTGTTCTTCTGTGTTCTTGGTTGAAGATCTTGTCTGTGTCATTGGCTTCTTCTCCCTCAACTCTGTATAAACTTGGAGTGTTTGGTCTTTTCATAGCTGTTACAATATGGTTTCTTGGCCCCGGGCAGCCAGAGGTCCAGACCCACAGACCTGCTGCGCCAGACCCCTTAGCTGCCCGCAGCTGACCAGGCCCCCAAAAGTGACTCATACACTTATATTAACTTCATGCTGTTTAGCCTATGGCTCAGGCACATTGCCAGCTAGTTCTTACATCTTAACTCAACCCATTCTCATTAATCTGTCTGCCACGTGGCCCATGGCTCACCTGTGTTCCTTACATGTTGCTCCTTGGGCAGCTTGCTCGGTCTGTCTGACTCCTCCCTGCTTCTCCTACCTATGCTCTGATTTCTCCTCCTACTTTTTCTATGGTGCCTGCCATGGCCCAAAACAGCTCCTTTATTTAAAGATTGATATTCACAGCATACAGAAAGACATTCCCATATCACATAGTTCCCACAGTTCCTGCATATTTCTTTCCTATATTTTTAGATTTTTTCACATCCATTGATTGTATGGTCCGAATTTTCTATCTTCTTATCTTTGAGTCCTCATAGTCTATCTTCTTCTTGGTCCGTATTTCCTCTGAGGCCTTTCTGTTGGTATTTTTAGTGGCCTGTTTAGTGTTTTAATTCTGCCATTCTTTCATTTTGAGCTTTCTTAAGTATTTTTCCTTCTTCATTGAACTCTGTTGTCAGATCCTGGTTTGTCCTCATCATCTCGGTCAGTTTTACCTCTGTGTATGGCTGTGCATCTCTCACACATTTATTCTCCTTAAAGTTTCACTGAGATTTTTGTCTTCTTTAAACCCCTTGAATTCTTTGAGTTTTGTAATTATTCTTTTTAAATTCTGTATTCTGGGGTTTATCAAATAATTCTCTAAAAAATACAAAATCAATTTTTTTCTTAAAATTTAAAAGCATACATTGTATCTTGTTTTAAAGTGCTCAGAATAGAACCTGAGACCCCTTCCCTGTCAGGCCAACTCTCTGCACTAACCCGTACCTTCAGTCCTTAGAAGTGGACTTCTCGATAGCTGTAGGTTTTATTCTCAACTTGCCTCAACCCCAGAGTCACCTGGAAGAGGGAACTTCATTCAGTCAGACTGCCCTATGGCCTTGTCTTTAAGGGTTTGTTTTATTTGATTCCTAACGTGAGAGGCACCAGTTCCCTGTGGACAGCTCCATCCCTAGGCATGTCTCGGCTGTACACGAAAGCTAGCACTAAGAAGCCAACAAACAACATTCCTCCATGGTTGCTACTTCAAGTTCCCGCCCTGCTTCACTTCCTGTACTGAGTTCCTTCAGTGATGAACAGCCATGAAAATATACATTGAAATAGCCCTTTACTTCACAAGTTGCATTGGGTTGTGGTGTTTATGACAGCAACTGAAAAAAAATTAGAACAACAGCCATTTGGCTAAAGATGTTATTAGGGTGGGCACTCCTACCTACCTGACCTTAGTGACAAAGGCAATATCACCTTTCAGAATTCTTGGTTTGAGAGCTGACGGCCATGACCTCAAGTCCTCTCCTCTCCCCGTGAAGACACATGTCTTTTAAATAAGCTCTTTTCCAGTGGGGTCACATCCTGAGCTTGAAAGGCTCGTCTGTTTGTAGGAAGCGCCATCCATCATTTTAAATATATATGGACTAAATATAATATAAAGTAATAATGCTCAGAAGGTATTTCAAAACCATGATAGTTTAAAAAGACTGACAGTAAAGTTACTTATGGCTGTTTTTCCCTCCTGATGCACACAGTGCTTTAGCCCTGCATTTGGTTGTCGTTTCTCATGTGTCTTTGTAATCTTAACCTTTTCCTTCCCTCCCTCCCTCCTTCCCCTCCTTCCCCTCCTTCCCTCCCTCCCTCCTCTCCACCCTCCCTTCCTTCCTTCCTTCCTCCCTCCTCCCCACCCTCCCTCCTCCCCACCCTCCCTCCTCCCCTCCCTCCCTCCCTCCCTCCTTCCCCTCCTTCCCTCACTCCCCCTTTCCTTCCTTCCTCCCTCCTTCCCTCCCTTCCTTCCTTCCTTCTATAAACAGGGTATTGCTGTGTGTCCTTGGCTGGCACTGTCCTTGTGATCCCTTTACCTCAACTTCTCGAGTGGTGGAATGTCCTTTCAGACCTAACCTATTGTCCGTTTTCTGTTTCAGAAACATGTTAGTTAATTTTCTCATTCCTTTGACAAAAACAGCGTATGAGCAGAAAGATTAGTTTGGCAAATGGTTTGAGAGTATAGATATGCTATGGTGCAGAAGTCATAGCAGTGAGGTCATTAGGGCTGGCCACATTTGTCTCAGTCAGGACGCACAAAGAGATAAATGTCATGGTTTAGTGTCCTTCTTTGTCCCGTCTCTACTCAGCCCATGAGATGGTGCTGCAAGCATTTCCCTTACAGGCATGTCCAAAAGTGTGTTTTGTAGATGAGTTTAAATCATGTTAAGTTTTTAACCAGGACAAAGTATTTCAATGGGTTAGCAAATTTTTATATAAAAATGAAATACCAAATATTAGAGATGTTGCAGGTCATATGTTGTGCTAGCTCTGCTGTCTGTACATGAATGCAGCCATGAGTGGTGCAGCACAGCCTGAGCATGGTCTAGCATAGACTTTATGCACACTGGAAACTGAATTTAATCTAATATTCTATGGTGGTATGAATGAAATAGTCCCCATATTCTTGTGGGGAGTCACGCTATTAGATGGTGTGGCCTTGTTGGAGTAAGTGTATCATGGGGGTGGGCTCTGAGATCTCAGATGCTCAAGCCAGGCCCAGTGTGTTTCTTCCTGCTGCCTGATGATCCAGATGTAGAACTCTCCACTTCTTCCCCAGCACCATGTCTGCCTACGCACCTCCATGCTTCCTTTATAAGAGTTGCCATGGTCATGGTGTCTCTTCACAGCAATAAAAACCATAACTAACATAGCTTTGTAATGCTCTTATTTTAAATTTCCCTGCTGCTTAAACAACCCTTCCAGTGCCAGGACCACTAGGAGCAGGCAGTGTGCCTAAGCCCGTGCTCTGGCTCATTTTCCTGACTTTTGCTGCTTCGTTTTGTTCGTTTCCATGCTAATCTTAGTACAGCACTGACTCCAAGTGTTCATCCATGCCTTGTTCCTTACCTTAGAAGAAGAGCTTTCTGGCTGGTGCTTTGTCAAGTATGGCCTCTGTTGCGCTGAGAAACATTCCTACTACATCTCTTCACTGCCTCTTTCTTCCTTTTTTAATAATTAAGACATGTTGAATTTTCTGTATCTCCTGTTAGTGTGTAGGCTGTCCTTTACTTTGTTAGTGAAGTATTTCACACTTACTGATGTACATAGACCCAACAGTCCTGCCATGGAGCTAAGCATGGCAAGCTTTGCAATGCACTGTGAACTAAGTTTACTGTTATTTCATTACGGATTTGTGTGCTGTGCCATTGTGAATCTTTGTTGTTTCCAGTTAGCCTTGTCCCAGCTCCTGTTTCACTGACCACATAAAACAAGCCTGCAAGGTTTCTTTTAATTATTTGGAATAGTTTGAGAAGGGTCGGCATTACTTCAATTGTTACAGAGTTCTATTTCTGGGCTTTTGATGAGTTACCTTTGTCTTACTCATTCTTTTATTGATGCTCAGATTTTCTGTTCCTAATTTTGACTTAGTAATGTGTTTCTAGGAATTTTTAAATTTCTTCTCAGATATCAGAATTGTGGTGTAAAGTTGCTCATACTATTATATGACCTTTTCATTTCCATGCTATGTGTAAGTTTTTATGTCTTATTCTAATCTTTCCTGTCAGGGTTTGTCTTTTCCGAAGAGCCAGCGTTCACCTTGCCACGCTGTTCTGTCTTCCCCTTGTGTTTATTCCTGTTCTTAGGTCTGTTAGTTTCTTCTCTTAAATTTGGATTGAAGCTCTTCCTTTGCTGGTTCCTCCTGAGTGTTGGGGTAATAGACATGTGCCACTTTGTCTGACTGGAGGATAGTTCTTAAGAAAAGGAATTATGTTTTCTGACACAAGCTTATGTACAGGAAGGACTTAGGTTAGTAACAAGGGACAAAGGTTAAACTTCATTAGGTTTTTGACCAATTTTCCTCAGCATTTGTAACATAGTAAACATTCTTGGCTGATTTCCTACATGTACACATAGTACATTCTCAACATCTAACCAACCCTGCGTCTCTAGCCCTCTGCCTCCCCGCCATGCCCAGCCCCTCCTGTGTTCAGGTACCACTCTTGCTTCATGTCTTGGTTCATTTGTTAAACAATATTTTATTCATTCTTTGAGAATTTCATACAATCAATTTTGAGGATATTCACCCCCATCCTTCACCTTTATGACCCACTGAGTTTAACCATGAACTGCCCCTCACAGTGTGGGCACAGGTATGGAGCCAGCCCTACAACAGAGGAGTACCATTACTGAACTGCCTCCCCTGCCTCCAGCATCTATCAAAAGATGATAGTTCTCTATTTCCCCTGCCCACTGCTTTTATGTTTGTCTTGATTTCTGATTTCCCAAGTGTACCATTACTTATTTGAATTTTTTGAATTGTTTTAACTTTGAACACTATGGCTATAAACTTTCCTCTTAGGATTCGTTTCATTATATACCAAAGATTTTGATTTGTTGTGTTTTTCTTTTCATTTAAATGTAGGAATTTTAAATTTTCATCTTGGTTTCTTCAGTGGCCCATTTCAGCATTTAGCATTACATTGTGCAACCTTAGTGAATTTCTGTGTTCTCTCTTGCTGTTTATTTCTACCATTCCATTGTGCTAAAATAGAATACTGTAGCTATTGAACTTGCTTTCTGTCCTAACATATGAAGTATTTTACATAAAGTTCTGTGGGATGCTGAGAAGAACGTGCATTCTTTTCTTTGGGCACATGTTCTCTGGGCATCTGTTAGGTCCAGTTGATTTGTGGTATCATTGAGCGCCGTTGTTTCTCTGACTTTTATCCAGATGACCTGTCTGTGGAAGTGGAATATTAAAGTCACCCACTAATGCTGTTTTGCCATTAATATGTTATCTTATATCTAGTTATATATGTTTTATGAAATTGCTTTTACCTATTTTTGGTACATACATGTTTAGAGTTGAAATGTCTTCCAGATGGATTGTCCCTTAATATGGAGTGACTTTCTTACAACCTGTCTTGTTTAGGTTCCAGGTCTATTTTTCCCAGTTAGAATTAGCTGCGACTACTTTTTTTCTACGTCATTTTCATTTTCCAGCCTGTTTACTGTAAGGTGGTGTCATCTTTGGTGATGAAGTGTGCTTCTTGAAGTGATCATTATGTTGTTTCTGGGTATCATTTCTCCTTAAGTTGTGTAGCAAGTACGCTACTCACAGAGCTATCTCCAACCCCTGCAGAAACCTTTTATTGGTGGAATGTAAAATATCATAAATTATGTACACTGACTACAATTTTTTGTAATGCGAGTTTACAAATATGAAAAATTGAGCTTTTTGGGAGATACAATCGTGGTGTTTCCTAACCTCCAGATCTATCATTTACATTGATTTGTTGCTGTTGATCTACGATGAGAACCCTTGCAAATACCTTTCCACCTCTATGTACCCATACTGCTAAAGGCCAGGATGCACCCATGCAGATGGCTTTCATTGAGTGCATTCACAGGTTGGAAGGAAGTTTTAGAATTCTATTAACTGAAAGGCTAGGATGCCTTTAGCATGTCATTACATTGCAAATCATTTCCAGTAGAAGCTTCTTAATTGCATACCAAATGGATTTTGGAATATGAAAATTTTCTCTACACATGCATACAGGCCTGAAAAACATCGCTCTGGTTTGAAATTATAATATATTTCTGAAAATTTGTGTAGGAATGAAGATATCACTTTAAAAACACATCTTTTGACAGTGCAGACCTGACATGACTTGCAATTCAAACAATTTTAGTTCTCATCAGAATGATTTTATCACACTATGTTTCACAGAAGCAATTTCCCTTGTAATTTTAGTTTTAAACACTTTCAAATCTGCAGCTAAAACTAATTCCACAGCACCTCAAAGTTCATGAACAATAGTTAAACACTAATCTCTAAACCACTTAAAATTTTAGAAGCCATTCTTAAGTTGAAGAACATAGCACCACAGGTTAGTCACATCAGACATAGTTTCTGACCCTGACCTCTAAAGCCTGCAGGAACTGTGTTCTGAGTGTATGTGTCTGTATGCCAAAGCTTTGTAACCAATTATTAACTTTTAGAAACTCAGCCAAATGTGTTAACTCCCTGATGTAATGATTCATTGCAAATTGTGCATATATCAGACATGACATTTTATTTCCTATAAATTCATATGACTCAAAGATCAGAAATTAGTTTTTTCAGTTTACATTTATTTGAATAATATGAAATATCTTTACATAATTATAGGGCATTTATATTTGTTAAGATAGATTGCCAGGTTATATCCTTTTTCCATTCTGCACAGTGCAGAACTCTTTCCAGGGGCTCTGTTTACTGTGCTTAGACTGGTTCAAGTTGTGCATGCATATGCACAGATGTTGTTCATATGCTGCTGCTTTCCCCTAATATAATTCTCACAAATATTTCAACATTCAGATCAAAGATCAGCTCCTTCACTTTAGTTCTAGCATGTACAAATAACTGCCTTGAAAATCTATTACAGTTTTTATAATTAACAATTGGCCTAAATGATCTGTCTCTTTACGAGATTCAAAAAATTTGAGAATGGAATTATAATTCATCTACATTATTTATAATCTGAGTTAATGTGGTAGTACTAACACATATTTTCTAGGCTTGTAAAGATAAGTCTTGTGTAATGTTGCTTGTACAGAACTTAGTGCAGTGCACATCATGCCTTCTTAGAGCCAGTGCAATGATGAACTGGTAGGACCAGCTATTTGAAATTCTTTTTATTTATTTATTTATCTATGTATTTATTTATTTATTTATTTATTTATTTATTTATTTATTTATTTATTTTTTATTTCTTGGCTTTTGAGACAGGGTTTCTCTGTGTTACAGACCTGGCTGTCCTGGAACTTACTTTGTAAATCAGGCTGGTCTTAAACTCACTGATATGTCTCTACCTACCAAGTGCTGGGTGGGATTAAAGGTGCACATCTCTACTGCCCAGGTTAGGGTCAGGTATTTGAAAGGCAGAAGAAAAAGGATCATTTGAATTAAAAGTTTAGTACCAACCTAGAACACACACACACACACACACACACACACACACACACACACACACACACACACACACACACACACACACACACACAGAGACACACAGAGAGACAGGAAGACAGACAAACAGAAAGAGTCAGAGAGAAGAGAGACTCTTAGCCACTAAATCCTTAAATATACACACAGAGAGACACAACTAAGGTTTTTATTTTAATAAAACTTTCTGTTAATTATTAGGAACATACTTTTTGCCTTATGGCTTTAAATAATTAGTTACAGCTGTGCATTTGTGCTCTCCAAGAAAAATTAACCTGTGCTAGTAAAAAAATACTGATAAATTTAACACAGAAAATAAACTACTCAGTGGCCACACCTGTTTTGTTATCTGAGTGTTTCTCACAGACTCCACTTTGTAACTTTATCAAGATTACTTTTAATCAATCCCTTGTCTTCTATATTTCCAAAGGATATTCATTACCTTGCCCTGGATATGGGTGAACTGGCATTGGCTGAGGTGGCGAGAAAAAGAGCGTGTGACATTGATGTCTCCTCAATATCCTCTGGAGTTGGTAAGGGCTAATGCATTTTCTTAAAGTGTTTTAGTTTGGGGGCTGGAGAGATGGCTGTAGTAAGAGTTTCTTGCCTGGACTAGCCTGAGATCCAGACCAGCAGTCCAAATAATTTCACAAAGTCTTATATTCTTATATTAATTACATGCTGTTTGGCTCATAGCTTAGGCTCATTATCAGCTAGCTCTTAAAACTTCACCCATTCCTATTAACTATGCCTTGCCACATGGCTGGAGTGTTTTACCTGCGCATCATTACATCTTGCATTCTTGGGTGGCAGCTCTCTGTGACTCCATCCTTCTTTCCCTTTATCTATTTTTGGATTTCCTGCCTGCCTATAAGCTACTTTGCCATAGGCCAAAACAATTTCTTTATTATCCAGTGGTATTTTACAGCATACAGAAAGGCATCACACGTCACTTACCCTTTCCTGTCAAATCAAAAAGGAAGGTTTCAATTTCAACATATCACAGTTACATATAACAAGACAGCTATCAAGCAAGAATTATGGTTAAATATCTAGTCTATCTGTATCTAGCAAAATTAAGGAAAAATATTTTATCATCTACTTTATCCTATGACAGAGACATCTGGCTACCTGGACAGTCACTCAAAGTTCCTTTGTAATGTCGGAAGACATCCATCTTCAGCCTACAGGCCCAGAGTCTCTGCCATACCTTTCATTGAAGCAGGAGATTTGGAGGACTGCTCTACCCATTCTTGCATAGTTTGTCAGTCACTTCTCCCTGCATCCTGCAGAATGTCTGGCAGTTTCTTCTGTGAAGCAAGAACCTGGAGGACCACCTTGGCTTGTTCTGGCAAAGTTCAGAGGTCACTTTCCTATGGGTCCTGCATGTCCAGTTTATATAGCATACTGTCAGGCAGTCAAGGCAAGAACAATTTCTTGTTCCGTGGTCAACCATTGCCACAAAGGAAGTAAATTCCATATGGAGTTTCTTTAATGCCCATCATCTTCTTGAAGTAAATTAGTGCTGCCAGGAGCAGATGTCTCATTGTCTAGAAAGGTCTAAATTCTTAAAACATTTAAATGCCATATTTTGTAGGTCTTTGAAGCGTTTGAAGATTCACCTATCTAATTGAAATATTTTTGTATATCTAAAAAATCTGACTAACATGACTATAAGTTTGATTTTCATAGATGACTATTAATCTGTATTTATTAATTATTCATTACCAACTTTAAAGGAATTGTCTAAACATAATATCTTAAACAAAAGTAGAACTATACATACAGTATAGCAAAATTGACCTTAAGTTTGTATCAGTAAACCAAAATCCATACCAATGTAAAGTATTTAGAGATTAACAGTTGATTTTTTTGGTTCAAAGTAGATTCAATAATCTATATTTTTTTATCATTTCTATATCATATCCCCCCCTTTTCCCTAGAAAGAGATTGATTATGTCCATTAACCATTTACAATGAAAACGAACATTTATAAACAATATTTTGGGAATTTGGCCATAGTTTCCATTACTACTTCCTGCTGACTGGGGAGGGGTTGGAAATCTTATGGGGGTCCTGAGACTGGAATATATTAGTTGGCAGCCTTGAAGCTGATGTGGCCATCTCTTCCCATCAGAGATTTTTTTCAGGTTGTGTTCCTTGATCAAACCTTATTTTCTTTAACCCAGAATAAATCCACAGCCTCTCATTTTCTATGGAAATAAAAAGAAAACCTCTTCTCTGAAGTAGCATATCTCTTAATTTCAATTTTAAAGTCAGCTCATTTACAAAATAAGTAGGTTGAATTAATCCAGAAGCATTTATAGTCAGATGTCTACTAGCAGCTCTTGCTCCTTCCTCAGCAAACAGTTCAAAGACAGCATAACATAGTATCTAGACTCTGAGTATTTTCCATCTTTATATGGCACACACACACATATATATATGTATATATGTATATCTTTTATAAAGAAATTTCTCTATTTTCCTTTTTCTTTTCTCTCTCAAGCCTACATATATATTTTTTTAACACACTGTTTAGAGGGTTTTCTTTTTCTTTTGTTCGAATCTGTCTTTACTGTATTTCTCTTTTTTTCTGACCACACCTTTAATATACTAAGGCATGGCTAGGATTAAAGGCTTGGCTAGGACTGCTATCTGGCTCCACCCAGCTCCTTAGTATAGCTTCATATAGAGTTTAACTTTTTAGCAAAGGTATTGGCATGAGCCATGTTTGCCATCCCAACTCTGGGGAATTTTAGGGTCCACACTGCCACCAAGTAGAGACTGCCACCCACTGCTCATGAACTCTAAGTGTTTGGCAGCAGGGCCTCTTAAAAGAGCCACACAGGTTTTGCCACTAAGGCTGAGTCAGGAAGCCTCACTTACAGGAGTGTTGCCTCTGCTCACTGCCAGCAAACAGCTGACCCAAGAAAATGCTGCTACTAAGAAGCCATTTTGGACTCTTCCCTTTTGTCTGTAAGAACAGAAACCTTAAATTCTTCATATACAGCTCATGCTTGTACCAAGTCTCTTGTAAGACTTTGGGAACCAGCCTTATTTCTGCTTAGGCTGCAAGTAAAGCACAACATTTTGTAGCTCAAACTTTTAAGCCATGCCAGGGCATTTCTCTACCATGGCCCACTTGAGAGACAAAACTCGGTAGCTGTTTTTGGCTCCTTTTCTGTGACATAGAACCCTTTAAAGCTTTCTTGGGCTTTATGTGGATGTAAGTGACCCACAGTTGGAGTGTCATTTGTAGTAAGAAATTTCTGGTCCAGACTGGCTTCAAGGTCTGGACCTGCCCTCAGCTGCATAGCTCTGCCTAGTCCTGAGGTCTGGATCAGCAATCCCAAAGTCCCAAAGAAACACACAGAAGCTTATATTAATTACATGCTGCTTGACCTATGCCTCAGGCATATTGTTTGCTAGCTCTCAAAACTTAACCCGTTCTATTTAACTATGTCTTAGCCACATGACTTGTGGCTTATCTGTACTCCATGACTTCTTGCTTCTTGGGCAGCTGAGTGATGTCTCTGGGTGACTTCTCTCTCCTTCCCCTCTATCTGTGCTTGGATTTTCTACCTGACTATAAGCTGGCCTGGCATAAGCCAAAACAGTTCCTTTATTATCCAGTGATAATTTACAGCATATAGAAAGATATCCCACATCAGATGGCTTAGCTATTAAGAGCACTGGCTGCTCTTCCAAAGGACCCAGGTTCATTCCCAGCTCACACGGCAGCTCACACAACTATTTGTAACTATAATTCCAGGCACTCTGACACCTTCACACAGATACACATACAGGCAAAATACCAACACATATAAAGTGAAATAAACATTTTAAAATGTACTTTGGTTTTAGGGAATTCTTAATGTCATTTCTATTGTGTCTATAGGGCATAATTGATTTATTTGAATTACTCCTTGTAAAACACAGTATATTTAAAAGCAAGAATTATCAAGCCTTGAGAAATAGTAGAATATTTTTAAACAAGCTGCAATTTTAAAAGAAACTTTTAACATTACTATTTAGCAAAATTTAAGAACATTTCTCTTTTTTATTTACATTTATTATTATTATCTTTATCATTATTATTATTGTGGGAGGTACATCAAAACACGTGTGTGGAGGACAGAAGACAGTTTGTGGGAGTTGATTCTCTTCTTCCACTCTGTGGATCCCGGGGCCCGAACTCAGATGGTCAAGGTTGGCAGCTATCACCTCTACTGTCTACATCATCTCCTGCTCCACGTTTCTCTTTTTATAAGATCTGGGGAAAAGAGTCGAGTGAATTATCACCAACAATGCTGTTATGAACCAACATAGAAACTTCCATAACCACTTACTGATACACAGATGTGTCGTATATTGAAATAATTCTCTATCTTATCAGGGTTTTTCAGGGTTCGTATGCATGTTCTTTTTTTTATACTGCTAATGTCCCTGTTCAATGTAGTGTTCTAAAGATAGACCAAAAGCCAGCATTGACTCTTAAAGCCCATTTAATCTTTAAAATGTAACAAAATGAAAAGTTTTATAAAGAGTATAACAAAATGAAATACATCTGCATGTGCTTTCTGTTTCTAAGCCCAGCTTATTTAATGCTGCTGAGTGTGCCAGTGTTGGCAACTAGATATCAGAATTCTCGTTCCTCTTAATTCTTCTATTCTCAGACTGTAGAGGAATTGACCTCTGTGCCCAGTTTTCCTTTATACAACATATTTTTATAGGTACTGGATTATAGCTATAGGTTATATAGTTATAGCTATATAGCTATACATATCAGTATACTACATATATAAATATAACTATATAGTTATAGGTTATATAGCTACAGTTATACATATTAGTACAAATACATATATAACTACATAGTTATGTGTTACAGATTAGCATGGGCTTGGGTTAGTTAATTCATGCTTTGAATGGTGAGTGGCAAAAAAAATAGTTTAGTGATGGTTAGCTATTAATGGTGCCTTTCAAATTAAATGTGGTATGTGCTTGTAGTAAGAAAAATTCTTGAGTAATAAGCTACAACCGCTATAAAATACAGATGTTACTAATTCTTTATTATTATACACCAATTCTACCTAGTTAAGGTCTCACATATTTATTAAATATAGAATAAGTTGTTTGTGTTGGATGAGAAATAAGTGTGGGCATCTTGTCAGATTTTCCTTTAAAGAAGACCATGTGTCATTTGCTGTATAAGGCTGAGAAGTTAGATTGACATCAGTCTGCCCCGCAGTATGAACTATATGGTGAATTTGCTTTTTACACTTCAATTCTTAACCTAGGCTACACATGTGCTATGGTCTCTTGTTTAGTTCTAGGAATATTCCTCTTACGTATTAGGTAAGGTATTCACTCTGGAATATTCCTAGGATGCTATTGAACAAAAGATCACAAATCACAGTGAATTAAAAGAGAAAGTGCCTTGTTTGGTCTTCACAACCCCGAGTTGCACCCTGGACTGGCCGGCCCTGCCACAGGGCCCTAAGGCTCACCTCACCACCGCTAGGCTGAATCCTCATCTTGTTTACCAACATGTTATCCGTACAGTCCAGCGTCACCAAAAAGTAATTCAAACCCTGGGCTTAGCAAGTTCCTTTTTCCCAAGATGCCTGTTTTCTTTTCCTAGTAAAGCACCTGTATTTATGGTAAAGGTGAATAGAATTAATATCCGATAGATGCCACCAGGATAAAAGCAAAAGTTGGTTCATAAAGTATCTTGTTCTTAAACATCAAGAAATCAAATAAATAAATGGGCAAACCAAATGAACAGATAATTCTCAAAAGATGAAATATAACTGGTCAATAAACACAGGAGAAAATGTTCAACCTTGCTCTAGCCATCAGGGAAATGCTACTCAAAATTCAGATTGTATCATATTCCAGTAAGAATGTCAGTTCCTATGAAAAAGAATAACCAACGGTGGCAAGGGTCCAAGTAAAAGGGAAATCCTGCACATTGGTGGTGGGAATGCAAAAGAGGCTCTCATGGAACTCTGTCAGTGACACTAAAAATAGAGCCACAGTATGACCCAGCTACATCACACCTGCACATTTCCTGGAGGACTCTGAGTCAGCACATCACAGAGATGTTTACACAAGAGTTTTACTGCCACACTATTCACAGCACATCACCATTCACGTAGCTACACTATGGAACCAATCCAGTGTCCAACACCAGATAAATGGATAAGTAAGTGTGGTTTATATGCAATGGAATTGTCAACCCCGAAGAATGAAGTGATGTCATTTTCAGGAAATTGGATGCAGCTGTAGATTTTCAAGCTAAGCCAATTAGTCCAATCTCATGATCACAAATATCATCTGTGTTTTTTCATTTGTGGTTTCTAGATTTTATATACATAAATCCTGCGTGTGTATTTGACAAGAAAGCGGAAGTGAAATTGTCTAGGGAGCAAAGAAAAGGGATGTATGAGCAAAGGATGGGTGTGGAGGGGAGCACTCGTGAACAATAAATACTTAGATGAAAAACTTTAAATATTTAAAAATGGTGTCTTGTTCTAAAATTACATTTCAAAAGAAAATTTTAATTCTATAAGTAATTTAGTTGTGACTAACTGTCCAGCTTTGCACTGTGCTTGACAGCTGTATGATGCTGCCTGTCTCCCCTAGGAAGTATTTATATTCATGCCAGCCTGCTTCTGACTCTACTTCACCTTTCTCTTCTGTCTTAGTTTGGGTTTCTGTTGCCATGAAGAGACACCAGGGCCACAGAGACTCATATAAAGAAAACACTTACCAGGGGCTGGCTCACAGTTTCAGAGGTCCAGTCCGTTATCTTTATGGCAGTGGGCAGACAGACACGGTGCTGGAGAAGGAGCTGAGAGTCCCGTGTCTTGATCCACAGGCAGCAGGTAGTGCGCTGTGTCCCACATCTTCTTTTATTACGACAGGTCTAGTTTGTTATGGAAATTTTTGTAGGAAGACATAATTATATTATTATTTCATTATTATAAGCACACCAAGAACTATTAAGTGCTTTTCTTGGCTTCAAAATTCTTCACAAAGCTAGATTACTGCTGAGGGATGGAGGGTTGTCGTTGAAACTCCTAAAGTGCAATGATTTTCTAACCTTCGCCTCCCCCCTCACTGTGTGTGTGGGGGGGTGTTATTTCAGTCAGAGAAATTATTTCTCCTAATCAACTAAATATCATGATATCTCAGTTCAATTGCCTTTGTAATCACCCATGAAAGTATTGAGAGCTAGTCTAGATTATTTAAATTTTCAAGGTGATTTTGCTTAATGAGCACATGCCTCAAATACTGGGTGAATCTTCTCATTTTAATTTTCTTTTTTTATTACGTGTAGCAGCTAGTTGCCATGTTATTTGTGAGCTGCTTCTAAGAAAGAAGAGAGACAGGTTTGTGCTCATGCGTTCCTATTCAAAGGCAAAGACAAGGCAGAATGTGAAAAAGAAAAGCAGAAAAGCACTGTTTCTATTAGAAAACTATCTTCTTCAGAATTGGACTCATTCATTCATAAGTATATGACTGCAGTGATATGTAGAGAGGCTTGTCTTGTTATTTTGTGGAATTCATCGTTTTTTCAAGATGGCAATCTAGATATTTGAAATGGAGTCACTTAAGCAGAAGAAATAGCTGGCTATGTTCACATTTTGGGTGACATGTATGCTAAGTTTTTATAACCTTTTCCTATTTATGCGAAGTAAGATGCCTTGATGTGATGGATAGAACATAACACCAAGACTCACATCAGGAACATCAAGAAATATTGAAAACAAAGCCTTTAAAGGGGGTTATGATGTTGTAATGGCACCTCACAGGCTGGCCTGGAACTTACTCCTGGCCAGCCTGCCCATGGGCGCTTTCTTCATACACCACCACAGCTGGCTCCACTGCCATGCTGGCTAAAAGGTTTTCAGTAACAATTACTTTAAAGATATACTCAGAAAAGAAGGAAATGTTTGGCTTCTGGGGAAAAGGTGGAAGTTCTAAGTCTGTAAGGATTCACTGTTTTTCAGCAGATACAAGAAACTATAGTTTCTATATTTCTTTGTTGACTACCAATTTAAGTGACAAAATTATATTTTATGTTTCCTTCAGCTACTACAACTACTCTTTCTTGTTATACCTCCCCCCCCCGTGTGTGTGGGGGAGAGAGGGAGAGGAAGAGAGAGGGAAAGAGAGAGAGAGGGAGAGAAAGAGATAGAGGGGGGGAGGGGGAGAGGGAGAGGAAGGGATAGAGAGAGAATACATGCACAAATGTGGGAGTTAATTTCAGTGTGTTTTCCCCTGTGACTTGCAACCTTATTGTTTGAGACAAGATTGCAGTCAGAAGTTTCTGGCCCATCAAGCCCAAGGTCCATACCTGCAGTCCCACTGCTGCTTAGCCCCAAATAATCACACAAAGGCTTATATTAATACAAATGGTTTGGCCTATGGCTCAGGCTCATTACCTCAACCCATTTTTATTAATCTATGTTTTGCCACGTGGCTTGTGGCTTACCTGTACTTTTGTATCTTGCACTCTGCAGCAGCTCACAGAGTCTCCATCTGATTCCTCCCTCACTCCCCTTCATCAATGCTCAGATTTCCCACTTACCTCTAAGATGCCCTGTCATAGGCCAAAACAGACTTTTATTAACCAATGGTAATTCATAGCATACAGGAAGACATCCCGCACAAGCTATTTTTACTGATGAGATTTCACCAATGTGGCTAGACTGACCATCCAGGAAGCTGTAAGGGATTGCCTTTCCCACTTCCTGTTGCTGTGCCCTGCTTTTATATACTGATATGGAAACTCATGTCTGCACATGAGTCACTTCACCCACTGATCTGTCTCCCCTGCCCCTCAATTTCCTAAAGTTTCTGCAATATTGTCATCAGAAACTTCTTTTCAAAGCATGGGCTTTCAGCTTTTCTAAAGGCTACCACTGCAGAAGATATCTCTCCCTAGTGATATCTTATTATTATATTATCTGCATTTATATTCTCAGGGATAAACTGGGCCTTAGGATCCACTCCTTAGTCAGTCTGTGGTAGGATACTGGTGGGCCAATCTTATACAGGTCATTTGCTGATGATCACAGATTCTGAGAGTTCAGGAATGCAACGATCATATGATACATGGATGAAGGCATTCTCTAACATCTTACCCTTCCGTTAGCTTTCCTTTGCATTCTTTTCATGCCCTCTTCTGTGTTCCCGTGCCTTAGAAGGGGTGATATATGTGTCTTATTTACGACTCATCTTTCAGCAGTCTCTGCAGCAAATACCAACCCCTGCAAAAAAAAAAAAAAAAAAAAAAAAAAAAAAAAAAAAAAAGATCAGACAGCAGTAATGATCTGTGGATATAAGCAAAAAAATATTCAGAAGGCAGCTTAATAGACACATCAGATCTACTTAGCAAAACAGCAACAGTAGCTTCTTTCCAGCAAGGTTCATGAACTCCCAGCCATTAGCTTTTGTCTACATTTATAGTACCAGATGGGAGTTTCTTTCCAAGAAGTAGGCCTCAAATTCAGACTTGCCACTGTTATACCAATGGTGCCGTCTTGCCTAGTATTGTGCACCCAGGGCCACAGCTGAGTGGAGTGGTAGATGGCAGTTTTTCCCCAGCAGCATTTACAGCACTTTCTAGCACTGAGGGCTGTCCAGCAGGGAGGCTACTTCCAGCTTAGCTGGACTTTCCTATGTCTTGTAACCAAAGTATACACACCATTCTTAAGAGTTCCATCTCCGTGCCACGAGATTGTACAAACTCCTTTACTTCTTATGTCTAGATTGCCAGATTTGGAGATTAAAAGGCAGCCGAAATGCAAGAAATAAAAGGTTCTTAGATAAGATGGGTAGGTGAAAAGCTGCCTCTGTGTAACTCTGTAAATGCTAAAAAAAAAAAAAAAAAAAAAAAAAAATCAGGGTAACAGAATTTATCTCAGGTAAGAAAAAGAAAAGAATAAAGGGAGAAGATATGGAGGAAAAACATCAGAAATCACAAAAGATCAGACAGAGAAGGCACAGAGAAACAGAAAGCTGTGTAAAAAAAAAAAAAAAGGAAGAGCCCATGGCTCCTGCTCCAGATCTCCAGTGGCCTAAGCCTCATCCAGGAGACAAGCAGCCCTGGCCTTAAGAATGGCCCACGGTTTTCCCAGACCTTGATAGTGACACACTTTGTAGTAGACCAGCATTAGAGAAAAACAAAAACAAAACAGAAAAAAATCATTTTATCACTTCCAGTATCAACAGGTACCATCTTCGTAAGGGAGAAGCCCACTATGTGAGGCTAAGCTATGCCGGGGAACATCATATACCCAAGAACACCATGCAACCTTGTGTGGGTAAGGAGGAGGCCAGGATAGTCAGTTGTGAAGAGGGGCATTGGGTATGAATATAAAGAAAATATCCCATGCAGGAGCAGTAGGGTAGTAAGTATGAAATACAAAGGCTGGACAACAAAGGGAGCAAGTGAAGAGACACCCATAACATGGTAGAAAATATCCTCCATCTACACATCTTCCTAGGAATTAATATCTATAATCTCTAGCAAACTAAAAAAAACCTAAATACCCAAGTTCTTCTAAATTATTCAGTTAGCAAATGGGCAAATTGAGGAGTCAGTCTAGATGGCCATCAGCAGATGAGTTGGTAAAGAACATATGGTATACATGTATACAGTAGAGTCTTCTCAGGCATAGCGGAGTACAGAATCTATCATTTGCAGCATGATAGATGCACTGTCACTCAGTGAAATCAGCTGGACACAGAAAAACAAAAACTGAGTTTTCTCCCATACAAACTTCAGGGTTTTTTTTAAGATAATATGAAAGTGAGTGAATAGTTTATAGGGAAGAAAGGGTCTAGTGGGAAGGGTAAAGAATAGACAGGAGCAAAGTAAGGAGCCAGTGGATATGACCAGAGTACAGGGTCTACTGTATGAAGACATCATCCTGAGGAGTGGGTGTGATGGCTCCATGGGCAAACACTGAACCCATATGGAAGGAAAGAACTTGCATATGTTCTCCACATACACAACTCAAATTCAAAGATTAAAGTCATAATGAAACCCATCATTTTGTATAACTAATATAGGATAACTAAAGCAGTAAATATGAAACTAAGAATTACAGAATTTGCAATATCTTAAAACCATTTTAATGTTCAGATTAAAATGAATTTACAAAATGAGCAGAATTGAATCTCTAAAAAAAACTTTAAAAAAAAACCCTAAACACCCAAAGTTCTTCTAAATTATTCAATCAGCAAATGGCCAAATGAATTGAACAGACAGTTCTCAGAAGAAGAAACGCAGATAGCAAGTAGCTACATGAAAAAAAAAATCCATGTCCTTAGTCAGCAGGGAAATGTTGAATCTATGTCAAATCCCTAAGAGTGTGACTATTAACACATGACGAATGACCGGTGTTACTGCCTACTAACGGGCAACAGCACCAGACAGTAATCGAGTTACTATCTTAGCTCTGTTGCTGTGCTGTGATAAAATGCCCTTTTACCAAAGCACCTTGGACAAGAATTTATTTCGGCTCATGGTTCGAGGGCGTCATCCTCAGTGGTGGCAGGAACTTGAGGCAGCTGGTCAGTACTACATGTGCAGGAAGGAGGGAATGGTGAGCGTCCAGTGCAGGAAGGAGGGAATGGTGAGCGTCCAGTGCAGGAAGGAGGGAATGGTGAGCGTCCAGTGCAGGAAGGAGGGAATGGTGAGCGTCCAGTGCAGGAAGGAGGGAATGGTGAGCGTCCAGTGCAGGAAGGAGGGAATGGTGAGCGTCCAGTGCAGGAAGGAGGGAATGGTGAGCGTCCAGTGCAGGAAGGAGGGAATGGTGAGCGTCCAGTGCAGGAAGGAGGGAATGGTGAGCGTCCAGCTTGCTTCCTCCTTTTTATTTAGTCTGACAGTTAGGGTGGGTCTTTCTACCTCGTTCACCTCATCTAGAAAATCCCTCACAGAAATTTGTCTGTTAAGTGATTCTGTCCTCCTTCAAGTTGACAATCAAATAGAAACCACCACACTGCCCAGCCCACTGCTACTTTGCACTGGCTCAGTAAACTAACCTTCAGAAAAAGTAAGAAGCTTCAGAATCTACAGTCCCATGCAATTTCATCTAAGGGTAGATACAGTTTGTACAAATATCACTGACCCAAATAGGACAAATTATTGTTCACTTCTTAATGGCTCAAACAGTTTTAAATTATATAAATTTTATCTCTACAAAAAAGGTCACTCACCCTCTTTTGAACAGGTTATACACCCCCTAATCCATTTTAACTGCTGTAAAATGTTATCATGATTCCCCTTAGAGGAAATACCACATCCAGTCATCCATGGCTGGTGTATGAAGAATATTGTCTAGGCTAATCTGGTTCTTCCATCCAGTACTTACAGGAGTCCTGAGGTAGTCATGAATTCCAGTTCAGCATAAGAAACATAGTGAGACCCACTATGGCAGATGGATCTCTTGTGAGTTTAAGGCCAGCCTTTTTCATATAGGAAGTTCAAAGACAGCTGAGGGTACATAGACCTGTTTAAAAAAACACACACACACACACACACACACAGAAACAAACAAATAACTTGCTTTTATACCTATATGTGTAAGGTAAATATAAAAGTGAAAATTTAGATTTCAGTCTCATCCTCCAGATATCTCATGCATATATGACTATTCCAAAGTCTCAAAAATTAAAAATACATCTGCATTCCAAATGTTTTGCATTATGTAAACTCAACTTGCACAAATATTTTTTAAGTCACTGAATGATAGAGGCCAAAATGTCCAACAGAAGTACCATGTGAACAACTGCCACAGAGAGGAATTGCATTAAGTAAAAACCATCTCTGCGAGTGACCACAGACAGATCTGCCAGCAAGGAGGAAGCATGAAGTCTAAACACCACATAGGTTGGAAAGGCAATTGAGAGAAAAGAAGAAAGCAGATTGTTCTTAACCCAGGCTCTCTGGGTGGGGTTGATGAGGCTACAGGAAGGGAAAAAGATGGGGGTGTACAAGTAACCCCAACCTATCAGTTGACTGGCATGCCTAAAGGCAGGAGAATTCCACAGTGCCCACTTTAAATGAAGCCTCTCTGTTCAATGAAATAACAAACAAACAAACAAGAACACATGGGACTGTACAAGCTGCTTCAACAGCCACAGACAGGTAACATCCTGTCTTTATGGCCCAGCATCTGGCCTTTGGATGCCACCCCATCCACCAAAATGTGTACAAGAAGTGAAATCTCAGCATCCCATGTTCTCATTTTCTCCCTTTGAAATTTAGTACAATGGAAATCACTTTTTTAAAACCAGAAAATGGTTTGCTAAAAATACACAAACTTTTAGTATCTGCAGGCCTACTTCCCTATCCAAATCTATGTTTTAAAGTTGAAGCTTTGGGCAGAATTACCACACAGCATAGAACATACACAGAGAACATGTAGGCTATAAGAAAAAATGACTATTTGGAAACAAATGCTGAAGAAATGTACTTACCATAGCCTATGTTTTTCCTGTGTATGATATGCATAAGTATCACTAAGCCATTGAAATGTTTAAGTCTTTCATATTCACATTGTTTAGAAGTACAGAAAATGTTGGAAATGACACACAATCTAAAAATCAAACTCCAGCTATTTTGTTAAGTTATAATTTTGTCATTCTTGATACAGTATATCAATTACTTTAAGAAAATAGAAGCCATTTTACTATTTTAGATGAAATAAAAGTCTGTGCTTAAAGTCTTGAGCTTTAATCTGGGATTTTCAAACACTGATTTGGTTGCATAGCCTTTTAAAAGCCTTTGGGCACAAAAACAGGTAAAATGTGGTTTTAGTTATTGGCATGTCTGTGCAACAAAGCATTTGGGAAGTGTGATTGACAGGCCAGGAGTGTATAGAAGGGGAAAACCTATGCTTGTGTCTGCTTCAGTGACTTTATTAGCCACACCCTGCTTGTAAATTATAAGCTGTCATTCAGAGTAGCATAGTGATGTCTAAAACAAGTCAGGTTATAATACCATACTTCTCTTGCCTTAATGCCTAGAGGTAAATTCAGAAAATGTTCTTAATGTTTTGGCTCATAAAAGCACCCATCTGGAAAAGAAATCAGCAAGCCCTTATAGTAGAGAGCACTGTAAAAGGGTTTACAAGATGCTCATATGTGTGTGCTTATGTGCATGTATATTTCAGAGTTAACATTGCAATAGATAACTCAGCCTCCAATATAATCCAGATCAGATATTCAACAGCTATTTCAGATGAACATAAAGAAGATAATTCCCTAAGTTTTGTGGCAGATTTTAAGTCATTATTTTTAAAAATATTATATACCTTATTAAAATTGGCATCAATACTAAAAACACTTCACAGAAGACCTTTATTATTTTATAAAGAATTATAAGACAGTTTTGTACGTTAAAGCACACAATAGGAAATAACCAGTTATTTTATTGAATGAAGAAACAAATATCCACGTGACATTTTGGTAACTTTACAACTTCTTCCTTAACTTGATTTTTATTCTTTTTAATAACCCATTAGCATATAGGGCAGCTCTTTTCATTTAAAACGTAGATCATAAAAAGTCAAACTGCACAGAGATACAATATAGTCAATCAAAATACTCCATCACCTCCTCCTCTTTCCATGAACAATAGCCCAGACTTGCTACAGAATGTTTCCTAGATTTTGAGAAAGTAGTAGTTCCCAAGTCAGCTTTTAGATATGAAAGACTTTAGCTCTTTTATTGTATCTGAATGAATCGTTCGGCCTCACTTTGAATGCATTTATTCACAGTACCGCTTCTGATTTATAATTTTAGAAGGAGTGTTCATTGAGGCTCTTTAAACACAGAACAGTTTCACCTTTTTTTATAGGTTTAATGGTGAGGTTCTGGGGGTTATTTTTGAGGTGGACCAAACCACAAAACTTGGTCTTGAGAAAAGTCTTTATCTGACAAATAAGAAGAGACAAACACCTGTAAGTTGATGTTTAAACTTCAAACTAGTTTTGAAGTAACAAGAAAGGGAAAAGCTAGTGGTTCAAATTTCAGTCACTTTTCATCTAAACCCATCAATGTGTGCACTGGTCCATTAATTATATGGTCCAGCACAAAATGATATGTTAGCCTTCCCTTTTGCTCCAAGGTGACAGCTGTGAGATTTAGTTCAAGAAAAAGAAAGCTATTTCAAATATTTTATTGTTGGTCTCAAGAATTTACCTCTTATAAATGAAAGTGAAAAAGTTAACTAATTGGGGAACAAACCAATCATTTCTTTGTTAGAACTGGAATAAAATTGGGGAAGATTTAAAAGCTATGGTTGCCATCTACCAACCTATTCTTGATTAAGGAAGTACTGTAAAACGGCAATTTCTGTAAATGGTTTAATCCTTTTATTTGCAGGCCATGCGCTTTGTGCCTCAGCCTGGCTTTTGCTCTTATGCATGTAAATGGAAACATCAGGGCTGAATTTAATTAAAACTCTGTGGACATGAATATCAGCATTAACTACATATAATGATGACACATCACTAAATAGTCTTCCTGTGATATCTCCCAAACATTAAAAATAGTTCATTTATTCTTATCTCACAAATTAAGAAAGGCAGCCAGCTAGCTGGATCTGCCCTTAACACAGCTGGCAACCCCCATTCTTACACATTTTTGGTTTTTTGACTTTTCTGTTTTGTTTATCTGTGCTTCATAGGAAAAACGTTACTAAGATACAGATTTTTAAAATTTTTAAGTGTTTGTTTAAAGCATTTTGTAGATTCAAAACTGCTTCCCATTGCTAGGAATGAGTGGAAGTTATGCCATTAAAATACTGTTTATGGACCCCAACCCAGTGCCCTTGTCCCACAATATTTTTATAGCAGTCCTCATAGAAAATATTTGTGTTCAGTATAAAGTCTTTGGTTCCATTTACCCATCTAACTTTTTTTTTTTTATCACATGGACATGGCTCTCATACTGCAGTCCTGGCACCTTAGAGGTGTCATCAGGATCTCCGTTCAAGGTTATCCTTATAGACAAATGGAGGTCAAGGCCAAAGTGGACTCATTAAGGCTCCATCTCAAAAAAACAAAACAAAACAAAACAAAAAAACACCCTCCTGCACTTTACCTTTGCACATACATTTTCAGAAAAGAAAATGTTCGACCATCTTTCTTGATATCTTTTTATTAATTTTTTTTAAACCAGGCTCTCCTTTGCAGCCCAGGCTAATGTGGAACTTTTGATCTTCCAGTCTCCGCCACTTTAACTAAAATCCCAGACTTTGATCATGTGCTCAGCTGCATTTGTCCATTTTCTAAGTTACCCACTGTAAATGACTTTTAATTTTGTGTTAAGTTCATTTGCATGATTTTTAATTTTGGAAAAGCATTCTTTGAGTATTCATACGGTCTACTGACTTGTGGTCACACCCAGTCTCCATTTCCCTCCTCCAGCTTTCCAGCCTGCCCTCACAGCATCTTTATGTCCTCTTTCTCTTTAATCCCATTGTGGCTAAGCAGTGTGACTCATATATGCCCAGGTAGGAGCCATCCATGGTAGCATTCACCAGTAGACACAAACCAAAGAGAAATGACTGTCCATCCTCAGCTGCTATCAAGTGCCAGTTGTAGGTACCCCCTAAAGCAGTGTTTCTCAACTCACCTCTCTAAGGCTGCAAGCCTTCATGTAGTTTCCGATGTGATGACCCCCAGCCATAAAACCATTTCATTGCTGCCTCATAACTTTTATGAATCATAATGTAAATATCTGTTTCCCAATGGTCTTAGGTCTCCCCTATGAAAGAGTTGTTCAGACCCTCCAAAGGGGTCATGACCCATAGGCTGAGAACCACTGCCCTAGAGTTTATGTTCTCTCTGGCAGTGGAATTTGGACTAGGCTTTCATTACGAGGCATGAACTTCCTCCTGTGGAACAGACCTCAAATCCAGTGAGTGTGGAAAGAATATTTGGCCGGAGGATCTGTGTGATCCACTGGAGAAGGGGCAGAGAGGAAGAGGAGGGGCTGTGGGTAGTCTGCTGCAGAGCTAGGGATGAGACTGGGGAATGGGATTTGGGAGAATGGAGGGAGAAGTGAAGATCTGCATTCAGCTTCCCTGGCTGGAGTGGCTGCAGGTTCCCAGGTCTGTTCACCTTCTCAGAAACCAGTTCTTATAGTCACAGTTCTCTGTATTATTTTCTTTGTTTCTATTTTATTTATTTCTACCCTGATGATCATTTCTTGTTGTCTACTGGATTTGGTTCTCATGTTTCCAGATTTTTGAGCTGCATGAAGTCATTTATTTGTGTTCTTTTTAAATTTTTAATATAGGCACACACACACACACACACACACACACACACACACACACACACACACACCCCTCTTAGAGCTGTTTCCATGTGTCTAGAGTTTGTTGTATATTCCATTTTCATTTCTGCCTAATCCAAAAATGTTTTCTTTCTTAATTTTTTCTTTGATCTTTTCACCATTTAATAGTGAATTGTTTGACCTCCGTGAGTTTATATACTTACTAAAGATATTTTTTACATCCGTTCTTAAGTTTTACTGCATTATGATGAGATAAGATGGCCTTATTTCAGTTTTCCTTAATTTGTCAGGAAGTGGAGGCTCAAGCCTTAATTTGTTCAGATGTTCTTGTGTCTTAGGATATGGTCTATTTTAGAGAAGCTTCAATGGACTGCTGAGTAGGATGTATACACTGTAGGTATATAGTAAGTTCATTTGCTTGAATCCTGTCTCTGCCCACCTTATATTCTTCTCTCCTCCCAGCCATGTCACTTCCTGTTTAAACTTCCTGGGATTAAGGGCTTGAGCCTCCACTTCCTGACTATGTTTCTCTTTTAAAGTGGATCAATCTAATGTAGCCCCAGGCTGACCTTGATCTGATCTTCCTCCTTCCTCCTCCCTAGAGTGCTGGGATTAAAGGTGTGTGCCTGCCCTCTATGGTTAAGGCTGGCTCTACCCTCTGATCTTCAGGCCAGCTTTATTTGTTAGAGCACAAACAAAATGTCACCACAGTGCATGATGTTATTCAATTGTTTCTCTGCTTACTTTTTGTTTAGACACCCTGTTATTTGGAGAAAGTAGGTTACTGAAATCACCTACTTCATTAGTCATGATTCTCTAGAGACACAGAACTGATGGGATGAGTGTGTGAGATGGGTGAGGGGTCAGAGAGAGATTAGAGTACCTTACAGGCTGCTTCCGGGTAGTCCAATAATGGTTCTCAATAGAAATACCAAGAATCTAGTAGTTATTCACCATAAGACTGGATGTCTCAGCAGCTGATGGAGTTCCAGAGGATTCCTAGAAAGTTGGTAGTCATCAGTTTATGTTGAATCCTAAATAAGTAGCTTCCACTACCAGCCAGTATGCCTGAGCACAGAATAGGTGAACTTGCCAGTAACAGTGAGGGCAAGTGGGCTTAAAGCAAAAACTTCAATTTTTCATGTACCTCTGTATGACCTGCTGCCAAAAGGTATGGTCAGGATTTTAGATGAGTTTTCTCACTTCAGATGATCCAATCAAGAAAATCCCTTGAATGGGTGAGGTGGTACACACCTTTAATCCCATCACTTGGAAGGCTGGGGAAGGAGGATCTCTGTGAGTTCAATCTATATAGTAAATTCCAGGACTGGAGGGAGGGAGGGAGGGAGGGAGGGAGGGAGGGAGGGAGGGGGAGAGGAGAGGGAGGGGGAGAGAAGGGAAGGGGAGGGAAAAGAAAAGAGGACAGGAGGGGAGGAGGGAGGAAGAGAGAGAGAGAGAGAGAGAGAGAGAGAGAGAGAGAGAGAGAGAGAGAGAGAGAGAGAGAGTTGGGTACACTGGTATACCCAACCTAACTGTTTGGGTTTTAGTTGATTCCAGATATGATCAAGTTGATAATCAGAATTAGCCATTATACATACTAGTGATGGTTGGTGTTAATATGTCTTTAATTTTAGTACACTTTAATGAAATTATATGCCTCAGAGTTTGGTAAATATGTGTTTAAAGTCTCTGTTGTCAGATATTATGATAATAGGGATTGGAGTATGTTTTCTCTCCTTTTAGTTTAAGGAGATGCCTATCTTTAATGTTAAGATTAATTTCTTTTAGACAACAGAAAGATGGGTTTTGTTTCTTAATCCACTCAGTCTTTTGACTGGAGAGCTAAGGCCATTAATATTTAAAGTTATTGTTCAAATGTATGTACTGACTGCAGGCATTTCAGTCTTTCTAGTTGATTGTTATTTTGTTCTTTTTATGTTCTTAGTCACGCTTTGTGTGTCTGTAATTAGACCTTCATTTGTTTTTGTTCTACAGTCCCTTGGCTGAGCTTATTCCTTCCTTCAGTCTGAAGTACTGCTTCCCGTGTACTCTTTAGGGATGGTTTGCTGGATACAAATTCTTTTAGCATGTTGGTATCATGAGGAGATTGGTTTCTCATCCAACTATGGCAGCTAGTTTTTGCTGAGTACAATGGTCTAGATTTGGCATCCATAGTCTCTTTGAACGTAGAGTGCATTGCTCTGGGCCTGTGTGTTACAACTCCATTGAGGGTTAAATGACCCTTTTACAGGGATCACATATCGGATATCCTTCATGTCAAGATATTTACATTATGTTTCATAACAGTAGAAAAATTACAGTTATGAAGTAGCAGCAAACATCATGTTATGGTTGGAGATCACCATGTCATGAGGTCCCAGCACTAGGATGGGTGAGAACCACCAACCTAGACTCTGCTGGCTTTCAAAGCTTCCCTTGAGGAATCAGCTCTTATTCTGATAGGATTGCTTTACATGCAACTTTTGTTTTTCTGTTGAGTTTTTAGTGCTTTTTTTGTTCTGTACGTTTAGTGCTTTAACTGATATGCTGTGGAGTTTCGTTCTTTGTCTATTTGTTGTGTATATGGGTGTATGTTTTGTCAGTTTGGAAATTTTTCTTCTTTGATCTTGTTGAAAATCTGGTCTATGCCACTAACCCTGGGATTCTTCTCTTTCACCTATAATCTTCCCAGACTTTCTGTATGTCCTTCCCTGTGTCTTTAATGGTTTTCAATACTCTTTGCTTATATGGTCGATTCCTCTACTCTATCTTCAAGATCTGATATTCAATCTTCAACTTAATTCATTTAACTTATACAATTCTTCCCTGAGTTTTCTAATTGGGCTGTTGAGTTTTTCAATTCCATCTTGATTCGACTTCAAAGTTTCTCTTTGTTGAATTCAGTTTTCAAACCCGGGTTTCCTTTATTTTATTCAGCCTTATATTTGTGTTTTATGAGCATAACTTGAGTGTTTATTATCTTTAAGGTCATTCTCCTTTTTTAGCTCTTTGTGTCTTCTTTATTCTTAATAAAGGTTATGGCTGTTCTTTTAAGGACTGTGTCCAAGGGTTCATCTAGGGAATTCCCACTGGAGAACATTTCTAGTGCTGATGAGTCTGTGACTGAGGGTACTGCTTTGGCTTTTTATATTGTTTGTAGTTTTCTGGTGATACAGAACAAGTAGGCTTTCTGTGTTTGTGAGTTTGATGTGGTTACAGAGGACTAGAGTAGAGCATAGGATAGGCCTGAAAGTTGGGTATGGCATAGATGAAATAAAATCTAATGAACACAGGTTGGTAATAGGATATGCATCCTGGTCCAAGCATGATGAGGGTCCTGCTGGCCAGTCTGGGCTGGTGCAATGGATATGGAACCCATGTTATTTCTGGAAAGTGGGAAGGGTGACCAGAAATTAGGAGCAGGAAAACTCACTAGGCTGGACCCCAGACTTTATGAGTGATTTCACATCCTTCTTATTTTTGTATTGTTGGTGTTTTAATTATGTCATGGGTATTTCTTCTGGTCTGTGGTAATTTGAAATAAAATGGCCCCTCAAAGGAGTGGCACTATTAGAAATTGGGGTCTTGTTGGAGTAGTTGTGGTCTTATTGGAAGAAGTGAGAAAATATGGAGGTGAGCTTCGAGGTTATATATATATATATATATATATATGTTCAAGATACCGCTCAGTGACTCAGACCTGAGTTGAGTTGCCTGTGAAAGATATATAATTCTCAACTACCTCTCCAGTACAATGCCAGTCCCACCGTGATAATAATGGACTGAACCTCTGAGCTGTAAGCAACCCAATTGTTGCTTATATATATATATATATATATATATATATATATATATATAAACCCCTTTATAAAAGTTGCCATAGTCATAGTGTCTCTTCACAGTAAAACATAATATTCTGTAGACCATTTACACCTTTCCCTGTGTTTGTAAAACTACGATTTTGTTGAAAATATTTTCTATGTTTTTGGTGTGTTTTTCTCTTATTCTATGCCTATACTTTGAAGATTTTTTTCTTTGCATGGTATTCAAAGCTCTTCAGTGTTCTGTTCATTAATATTTAAATTTTATTTTTTACCTTTCTGAATAATCTAATCCATTCTTTTTGTTTTCAAGAGCTTATGCTGTGTTTTCCACATGTTCCATCTATTTATGAAGCTTTAACTGGACTTTCCTCCTTCATATATGGGTGTTTTACCTGCATGTATGCCTGTATACCATGTGCATACCTAGTACCTTCAGAGAGAAGAGAGCTCAAGTCCCCTGGAATTGGAATTATGAATGGTTGTGGGCTACCGTATGGATACTAAGAATCAACCCAGGGCCTCTGAAAGGTTGACCAGTACTCTTAACTGTTGAGCCACCTGTGGGAGTGTGTTTCAGATTTAATAAAAATCAGTCTGAGATAGCAGAGGGATCTACTCACCTTCAGTCTAGAAGAATCAGAGTGGTAACTCACACCTTTAATCCCAGCACAGGGAATGTCTGGGAGTGGCGACCTACACCCTTAATCCCAGAAAATCTGAGTTTGAGGCCAGTTTAGTTTACAGAGGGAGTTCCAGGCTCCCAGGAAGGCAGTGGTGGTGCCACGCCTTTAATCTTAACCTGGATGTGAAACAGCTGGGTGAATAGGGTATTTAAGGCATGCATAGAAAGACAGAGCAGGCAATAGAAGCCAGGAGGAGCAAGGCTGAAGAAGCTGGAAGACAGCTGGGTGAGATTTGACTGTGGTGTTTCCTCTCTTTGATATCTCAGCCTTTCCCTGAGATCTGGCTCTGAGTTTCCTTCATTCATGCAACAGCTCCCTCTCCATTCTTTCCACTGCAGATTTTGTTTGTCATTTGAGTTTTTCATTTCCAGCATTATTTTACTTTTGTTTTCCCTCAGTAATTACTGTATTAATTTCCATATCTTAAATTGACTTCCTTATTTCATTTGGCTCAGTGTTTTGGTTCTGGTGGAGTAAATTTATGTCTTCCTTATGTTGTTTGAATATAACTATAGCCATTATTTTATAGTCTTTTATGGAAAGTTCTCCCAAGTTGTTCTCACTGAGAGCCATTACTATGGAATTGGTAATTTTGGAGCAGACATGTTGTTGGTGTGTGTGTGTGTGTGTGTGTGTGTGTGTGTGTGTGTGTGTGTGTTGTTGTTGTTGTTGTTGTTGTTTTTGTTTCTGTGCTTGGACTTATATATCTGGAGTTTGCTAAGTGAGCACCTCTTTATTTTCTTTTTAGTTCAAGTCACTTTTCTTTAGTGGAGACATTTGCAATGTAATAGAGAGGAATATGTTATAGTAGGGTTGATTTGTATTTTTCCTCTGAGTGACTGGCTCTGTCCTGTGTTTCTCTGAGGATAAGCTACTCTCTGAAATAACAGTCACTATCCAAAGGTCAAAAACCCTGTAATCCATCTTTCCTTTGGGCCACCAACTTACAACAAAGGACACAGAGACTTACTATTAATTGTGAAGGCTTGGCTAATAGCTTAGGCTTGTGTCTACCTAGCTCTTAGAGCTTAAATTAACCCATTTCTTTTAATTTACTTTTTGGTCCATGGCTTTATTACTTCATCTCTGTTATGCCCATTCTGCTTACTTTGGGTCCCCTGATGTCTCTACTTTCTTCCCAGTATGTATTCTTCCCAGAAATTGTGCCTAGCTATTGGCAATTCAGCTTTTTATTAAACCAATCAGAGTGACACATCTTCACAGTGTAAAAAAAAAAAATTATTCCACAGCATTTCCCCCTTTTTATAAGTAAAAAAGAAAAGCTTTAACTCTTAACACAGTAAAATTATATGCAATAAGAACAATTATCAGGTATTGTCTAAATAGAAAGAAAAGGCATTAACTTTAATAAATGAAACTATATACAATAAGAGCAATTATTGAGCAAGAATTATATTCACGGTGTTCAGTCCATTTGTAATTGGCATATTTGGAGAAAATATTCTATTGTCTATCTTATTTTGATTAACTTAAAGCTTTATCCCTAAACTATTTTATATTATAATTTGTATGAGCATCTTAAAACTGTCTTTTAAACCTCAAAACATTTTAAACAATTTAAGCTTTTATGTCTCTCAGTCCCATAAACTTTACAGCTCTTATGTAAGTTTCTTTTCTGGATATGATTATCAAGGAAAAATGTAAAACTGTAACTATTTAGTCTTTAGTCTCCATCAGAGACCCAAAGAGATAAAATGTTATTTGAGTAAACAGGAAATGCAGAGCAAACAACTTCCAAAACTATAGGGATGACAGAAATAGCTGGCGGCCTGGACAGCCACCCAAGATTTCCCTGTAATGTTGGTGTATCCATCCTGACCTGCAGGCCTAGAATATCTAACAGATATTTCTGTGAAGCAGGAATTTGAAGAACTGTTCTGCCTTGGTAAAGTTTGGCAGTCACTTTCTTTTGTGTTCTGATTATACAGTTTGGACAGAAACTGTCAGTAGTTGAGGCAAGGACAGTTTCTTGGCCAGTAGCTAACTTTGTCACAAAGGAAGCAAACTCCATATGGAGGTTCTTAGATGTCCATGCTCTTTTTTTTTTTTTTTTAAAGTAAGATTGGTGCTGCCAGAAACAGACATGTTTCACTGTAATGAAAAGCCTCAGGTTATTATAACGTTAAATGCTATATGCTGTGGCTCTCTGAAGTGTGTGAAGACCATCTATCTAAACTATATCTCTGTTTGACCTTAAAGTCATGACTACAAGTTTGGTAAAGGTGACTAACTACTAACCTGCATTTCTTTGTTATCCTAAATAGTTTGTAATAATAACTTTCAAGGACTAGAAATTTGTATTACATTGTTAAATAAACTGCATAAATACAATACTTTCAATGAGAATGGAAACATATGTACAGTATGGTCTAATAAAAAATAACCTTAAATTTATATCACTATACAGAAGTCCCTACACTTGAGATTACTGGTCTCAAAGTAGGCCCAACAATCTGTCCTTTTATTCCATCATTTTTATGCTATCCCCCCTTTTCCCCTTTAGAAAGAGATTCTTGAATCTAATCTCCTTGTTTAGCTTTTTCCCTGATCATGATCAGTAACGGGTTGTAACCAAACCTCCCCAAATGTGATGAACAAAATTACCCACCCTACCTCTTGGGAATATGGGTGTTGTGTTCTCTAGACTGTTTCCTCTTGTTTAGGGGCAGTGACATCTTTAGGGAACCCTGAGAAAATTAAGATAATGGTCAAGTCCTGGGGGAGCTAGTTGTTGTCCAGGCATGTGATGGGATAATGCAAGGCTTATCTGATGTCCTGGCTGGAATATTCTGTGAGGTTAGACCATCTCAGCAAGCAGCCATCTGAGGAAACTATAACAGAGGGATTCTGATAGGCTAGACCGTCTGGTCCACCCACTTTCATTGATGTCTGGACCCCTGCTTTAAAAACACACAAACTTTTAAGGGTAATATCCATATCTACATTAACACAAGTATGGAATGTGTGGTGGGTACAACTCAGTTAAAGATTTTTTTTTGTTATTCTAAGTTTGAGCAGGTAAAAGGTATCTGTCAACTTTATAAGTCTGTTTGTGATATAAATCTCTATCTCATATGAAAGGATGGCATGTAATAAGTCATGAGAACACTGAGCTGTTCTCATGCAGAGAGATCAGCTTACACATCACCTGTCCTGTAGTTTTCCTTGGCTTCCTCTTTCATGATTGTAGCCAAGACACTCAGGAGGTGTCTGCCAGTGAGATCTGATCTCCATTAACCTGGAAGGAGTCCACAGCCTTTTGTTTCCACAGTAAACTAAATAGTCTCTTCCTCAACATAAAACACTTTTTGACTTCTGTTTTAAAGTTAAGGCATTCCTAAAGTATATGGGCTGGTTTAATTTACCATTTTTTCCACAACCTAGTGTCTCTC
This sequence comes from Phyllotis vaccarum, assembly GCA_033318265.1. Lineage (NCBI taxonomy): Eukaryota > Metazoa > Chordata > Mammalia > Rodentia > Cricetidae > Phyllotis > Phyllotis vaccarum. Next base: position 63,354,508 of record JARWLC010000015.1, on the reverse strand, counting down.
AGCAGTTTTGTCTATTCATTAGTGTTCAAAAATTCAAAATTAACAAATCACCATGTAAGGTCTAAACTCCCTGTGTTATAATATTTCCCATGTTTACTGGCTTATTTTTGTATTACTTTACTTTCTTTAAAACCTCTCTTTAAAAACTTTGTTATTTTTATGAATATCTGTATCCCTTTTTTCCCCCTTAAGCCTATGTATATTGTTAAACAATAAATGTATATTGTTAAACTGTAACCCATTTAGAGCTTTTTCCATTTTAAGCTGCTTTACTGCATATCTGTAACCTTTTCTGTCTCTGACTACACAAACAAAACATTAAACTACTGTACTGCAGCCTGCATGAGAGATTGAAGGCCTAGGAAGCCATGTTTAGCTCTGGTTTTGTATGTATGAAACCTTTTATTTAAAGTTTTTTCAGGTCTTATATTGAAATGTATGCATGGCCATTGGGAGCCATTAGTAATTGGTCTTTCCTTTGGGCCAGCAACTCACAAAAAAAATGACGAAGAGACCTATTATTAATTATAAAAGCTTGGCTGAAGGCTTAGGCTTGCTTTTAACTAGCTCTTATAACTTAGCACATTTCATTAGTTTATTTTTTTGCCTTGTGGCTTTATTACCTCATCTCCATAGTGTCCAACCTGCTTGCCCTGCATCTCCTAACATCTCTGCCTTCTTCTTAGCATCCTCTCTGCCCGTAAATCCTGTCTAGCTATTCGTCATTCACCTTTTATTAAACTAATCATTCTAGAACACCCCTACCTGGTCCCCACCTTTATCTCATCTGGTGTAACTCTCTGCACCTTGACACAATAAACTGGATCAGCTCTGGCCTGATTGCTGCCAATTCTGTGTTCCTGTGTGTCTTACCCCTGTATCAGCTCTAATACCCACTGTAGGTCTACAGTTTCTGCCATTGTGGAACTACTCCTGTAGTTCTGAGCTGTGAAACTCCCTATACTTGTAAGCCTTACCCTAAGTGTAGTTTTGTTGTTGTTGTTTTAGTGTATGAAAGAGAGTGTGCGTGCATGTGTTTATGTGTGTGTGTGGTGTATGCGTGCTTGTGTCTGTGTGTGTATGTGTGCACATGCATGTGTGTGTATGTGTGCATGCATGTATGTATGTATGTGTGTATGGTGTGTGGGTGCACATATGTGCCATGTGCGTGTGTGATATGTGTGTGTATATGTGTGTGTGTGTATGTATGTATAAAGGCCACAGGTAATGCTGGCATCTTTTTTTTTTTTTTTTTTTGAGATGATCTCTCTGAACCTAGAACTTGCTTTGTGGTTAGGCTGGCCAACCAGTGGATTCTAAGAACTCTCTGTCTTTACCTCCCAGGGACTATTAAAATGACAAGGAGAAAAATTAGAGAACACTTCTTGTCTTACAACTGCTGGCCAGAAGTATAAAACTCTATTACTTGAAATCTAAGAGTAATAGAGATGAAAATAGCAGCGAGATCCCATCTGGTCACATTCAAAAGTCAGTGGCCATAGTAATAACAAGTGCTGAAGGTATTATAGGAAGGAGTGAACACAAATGGTAACTATAGGAAAAGCCCACAGACTTTATCCAGTGTTTCTGATGTGCACAGCCATATGACTGACATACATACATACATACATACATACATACATACATACATACATACATAGGGTAGCTAAGGATGGGAGTTTGAAGGAGTGTATTTGGGGAAAACTCTATTTCTGCAGAAGCAAAGTAGACCTTTCAATTTTAATTAAGATTGCAAGAAATTACCTGCACTGTCCAAAATGGACCTAAAGTAATCATTGATCCAGTGCCAGACAGGGCTACCTATAGAAGATGCAATAGAGAAGGACTCGAGAGACTTGACCTACTGGTGTTGTAGATGCTGACGTAGATAGTGAAATATGGAAAGGAATACAGCTCACTGAGAAGCAGACAATATCTCTGGTGACAGCTAGCAAAGGACATCATTCTGAAGCCCTGGAGTTTGGGGTTTTTTTTAGAGATGAACTTTAAGCTATTTTGACTAGTGATGTGTCTTTGTCCCTAATAATGCAGATGTTCCAGGATGTAGGGCAGGTCAGTGAATCCAGACTGGATATAAGCTGCTAACTTGAAGGCAGATGGCAGGCAGCTGGATGTTGTCATTCTGAGTTTCAGATACAGAATTGTAATGATGAGTATGTTTGTGTATGTATATTACAAATCTGCATAAATACCTTTTCCACATTGTCTTAGTTAGTCATCTAGTCATCACTGTGAAGAGACACCATGACCACAGCAACCTTATAAAGGAGAACATTTAAGTAGGACATGGTGGCACGCAGGCAGACATGGTGCTGGAGAGGTAGCTGGAGCGCTACATCTGGATCAGCAGGCAGCAGGAAGAGACTGAGACACACTTCCTCCAAAAAGGCCACACCTCCAAATAGTACCACCCACTCCCTCTGGGCCTGTGGAGCCATTCTTATCTAAACCACTATACCCATCATATTACTGTTTTACAGAGTAAATTTCAAGTTGTAGACTTTGTAAACTAGAGCATGAATATTTTATTTTTGTGAACAGTCAGATAAATGCTCTTTAAAAAATATTGGTAGTCAGAAATGAAGTGCCATTTCTCAACACCCTCATCAGCCATCTGAGAAGTTGAATAGCCTGCTTTGAAGTCATAAGCAAAACCTAGAACGGCTCCCACTAGGTTATCAACAATGGTCACATTGCATGACTAAACACAGTGGACTTAAGAGGTAAAACTTCTCAGTTACATCCTGAAATTAAATCATGAATATAAATCTCCTAAATGAAGTTTTTCATATTATCTCAACAATAAGAGCCTTTAAAAAAAAAATCTCAAATGGTTGGATAGGCAGCTCAGTACCTCCCTCCCTTGCCTGTTTAAGGCTCTGGGCTCAATCCCCAGAAAAAGAAAACCTGTCATTGAAACCCTCATCCTTATATTCCTGGCCCTTTAATTTTCTGCTTATGAAATTCCCTTATGTATCATATAAAATAGAGAAATTAAATGATGATAACTAGTATCTTACCACTATTTTGTTTATTGTATTGTGTGTAGTCCTCTCTGTCCTGGAACTCACTGTACTAGCCTGGCCTCAAACTCACAGAGATCCACCTGCCTCTGCAACCCAAGTGCGTCCCCCGTAACACCACTGGAAATAAATAAATAGATAGATTTAGCAACTCTGGATGTTCGTTATAGTCTCTGACCAGGACAAACAATAAGAAGTGACATCTGATCTTGCTTATTAAATTTCTTTTCCTACCTGGTTACTCTGGATTAGACTGGCCAAACACTTGCTGCTGCTTGCCTTTCTCCCTCCCTCCTTCCCTTCTTCCCTCTTTCCCCCCCTCTCTCCCTCCCTCCCTTCCTCAGTATATGAAACAAAAATGTAACAGCTCAATTAAAACATAGCTATGATAACAGAAAATAAACTTCTTATAAAGTACTGTAATTTCAATTCAAGAATGACAATACATGTCTGTAATCCTGGCACATGAGAGATTGATAAGAGGGTTGTGAGTTCAAACCCAGTCTTGGTTATGTAGTAGGTCATTTTCTATTAAATACAGACAGGCAGGTAGACAGACTTAGCTATTTATATATTTATATTTCCCCAAGAATTGTGGTTATATATTTCCTTTTCCTTGAGGCCCATCAACTTATCAAATATCTGAGATGATAGAGGGAAACTCAGTGTTAAAGACAAACCTTTGTTCATTAGAAAGTGTTGTAACACACAAGACAAGGCATGGCGGTTCATGCCTATGAGTCGAAACCCTAGGGAGACTGAAGCAGAAGGATCAGTTTATAGTCTGCCTTTGGCTGCAGACTGCCTCAAATTTCTTTTAAAAACTCTCCCCAAAATGTTTAAACAAAGCTATCAGTTGAATATATGATGTTGTGTTTGTACTGGAAGATGTGGCTTTCATTTAGACTACTCTGAAATAGCTGAGGCCAGCACTAAAGGACCTTCCAAGGTAGAGATAGTAGCCATACATTGTAGTCTGAACTTTCTGTCCCTCCTGACAATCCCCGAGGTCAGGACCCACAGTCCCACGGAGCCCCAAATAAACATGCAGAGACTTTTATTAAGCACAGGCTGCTTGGACTATGGCTCAGGTTTATTCCTTGCAAACTCTGACTCTTAAACTAACCCATGACTCTATCTGTGTTCAGCCACCTGTCTGGGTACCTTTCCTCAGAGCAGCATTTTCATCCCACCTCCTTTGTGTCTGCGTTTACTCTTCCATTTCCCTGAATTCTCCTAGTCTGATTGCCCCACCTCTACTTCCTGTCTAGCTACCTGACCAATCAGCATTTTATTAAACCCATATTTACAGTGACAGATATTGAGAGTGTACAAGAGCATAGTCTCACATTGATACATACCTTTCAAGGAGACATCATGCTTCCTTTTTCCTTCCTTACTCCCTGAGCATCCTTGTACTTCTTTTCACCATCATCCTTAGTCTGACTTCTCCAAGTTCTAACTATATCTTCTTTAGCAATAGCATGGAAAATTTTGTATTTGAGAAATAATAAAAATAGGAGGGGCATAATGGAACACACCTATCAACAATGCCTGGGAAACTTAATTAAACCTAACTCAGAATGCAGTGAGAGGCTTTGTAATGGTCAGTACTGATTCATCTCACAGATCTGGAGTCACATCTGAGTCCCTGAGGGATCCTCTGGAGTTTGTCAGCTTCCAGCCCTGCCTGTTGGAGGAGTGTCTTGACTAGGATAGGTGAGGTGGAAAGGCACCCCTGGAGGAGCCCAGTGTGATCAGCTGAGCGAGCACTAGCCCCTGCTGCTCTGTCTTCCTGCTGTGATGGTTGAGCCAGGGCAAACATTTCTTAAGGCTCTGCTGTCAGATATTCAGTCACAGCAGCAGTAAAGGAATTAGTGAGGGGATGAGCCTGGGAGTGTAGAAGTAATAATGATGCCAAAATATTTTTAAAGGTTTGGAATAATTGTGGCCTTTTCACATTTCACAGAAAAAGAAATCCATTAATGAAATCGTGTAGGGTTTTTTCCCAAGCTTTTAGTATATATCACATTAAAATCACTACCAGAAAAGTTTTCTTTCAATATAGTAGTCTTTCAATAAATAAAAGCTATTCAATAAAATGAGCAGGCTCATATTATCCCAGGAGCTTGACAAATACCATTTTCTATGTAACTGTCAAGATTCTTCTTTCTTTATACTGTTGAATAGTAAAGATACTGTCATCTTCATTGTTCAGAAATTTTCAGTAATACATTGATCCAATAATAATTTTGAAAATACAAATCTTTGCCATATATATAATTATATATATAAAATACTGAATTAGTAGATAAGGTCTAAAGTGACTGACTTCTTCTAGCTGAAGTTCTAGGACAGCACAGGACTCAGATGATCTCTTCATTCATGTCCAACTATCTTTTAAGTACAAAATAGCACATACCAAAAGGCTAACACTTCTTAAAAGATTAGGTTTAAGGATTTCCTAAATTGTTTAGAAGATCATGAAGAAGAATTCCTGTGAACAGTTCAGCTCTTACTGGGTCTTGTGTCCTTTTAACTTGAGAATTTATAGTATAATTGCTCTGTACACATCAGAATTTTCTAAATACTGTGCAGTGTATTCACAGACTGGTCAGGGCTTATCTTGCACTTATCAGCTTGTTTATTTTTATTCCCCTGAAGCTGTATTTCTAACAAGAGCAGCTGATACTTTGTAAATACTTTAATGGCTTCTGTTAGGTAGAACTGTAGGTTTAACAGATAATGTTATAAAAGATTTTCATTCTTCCCTGTGATTACACACCTTGAAATGTGTTTTACCCTGAAAATCCTCTGAAGACAGGGGCTTGGGAAGGAATCGCCTTTGAAGGCACAGAGCCAACAGAATAGAAAGGTTTAAGAATGGTGTATAAGATGGGGTCAGGGGACAAATGTGTACCTGCCCTGGTTTATACCCAACATCTCAGGGACTGTTACTATCTTGGAAAGAGAGTCTTCTCTGCAGCCCCAGCTCACCTTGAGCTCCTGGCCCCATCTCTGCCTGCCAGTGTTTACATGACAGATGTGCCACCCAAGGCTAATTTAGCACTTCTGGTGACCAGTGAGGAAAAGGCAGGTGAGATGTGAGTGACTTGTTTAAGAGCAGGAATCACACCTTAGTCTCCTGAATTTTTCACTGTGTCCTTCCATCCTGGGAGAGAATAAAAACCATATAAAAAAAAGACAAAAGAGTAAACAGAAAGAATTAAAATATTTTAATAGCAGGGCTCAGAGACACCATCAAGAATCAGAAACTGTGTGAGGTTTTGAGGGTCACGTAGACTCACTTCCAACTACTCAACACTGTGAACATTTTGTATTATAAACAAGGGTTGCTGTTCCCGAATAAGATTTCATTTAGACACTGAAATTAGAATTTCATATTCTTTCCACATCTTGGAATGTATCTTTCTAATAATTTGAAAATTTAAAGAAAAAAATTACCAATTTCCATTGCTGGTAAAAAACTAAAAATAATTTTTAAATATTATAGAGCAAACATCTGTAAACTGAATTTGATTCACGGACAATATGCTTAAATGTTTGTCCCAGGAAAAAGAGCTAAAGTAGATTTCTAAGTAATTCATAGTTTCTTTTATGTTTTAATAGGGGATATAGAAATCAGCAATGCCACAGATGTAGACTTAACAGATATATACAGATTATTCACACAAATGCCCCTGGAACATTCGAAGACCAACTAAATTAAGGCCATAAAATAAGTCTTTAAAAAAAAGCTTTGCTGTGCTGAGTTTCAAGCCAGAGCTTCAAGCATAGTAGGCAAATGTTCTACCACTGGAGATACCCCTCTGGTCCTTAAGCAAGTTTTTAAATAAAGTGTTTATCATATAAAGTATCTTCTGACCACGGTAGACTTTAGCCGAAAAATAGTAGCAAAAGTAAAATGGGAAAATCCATATTTGAAAATAGAGCAATACATGTATAATGTGCCAAAAGGAGAACCACAAATAAAGTTCTAAAACTTCTTGAGATAAGGGAAAATATGTGAATTTATGATATACATCACAAAAAAAGACAATCTCAAATAGCCTAGCGTTATCTGAGAAAGTCAATAAAAGAACAAATGAAAACCAAAGGAAGCAGAAAAAAATAAGATTATGACAGAGAAAAAATAAATACAAAACAGAAAATAACAGAATAAAAAGTTTCTGACACATGAGATGAAACTTTCAAAACGTCAGCATCAAAATTGATGGACCACAGCAAAATCAGCTTACTAAAAATCAGAAGTGCCTCCAGGGAATCACATCCACTACATCAGAAGACGGTGCTTATCCAGCATTACATAAGTGCAAGCTAACCCACTAAAATTAGATCATAAATAGAATAGGCATGCAATTAGTAAATGAACGGAATTAGTAACCAAAACTTCCCAGCAAAGAAAAGCCCAGGCCTTGTTGACATCACTGGAGTATTCTACCAAACATTTAGAAAGAAATTCCCAACATCCTCTTCAAGCTCTTCCCAAAAATTGAAGAGGAACCTTCCCAGAGCCAATTTTTAAAGGTAGCATTATTCTAATGCCAAAGTCATATACAAAAGCAAGGAAAACTGTTAACCAGTATATTTGATTAGTACTGATGGAAAAGCCTTTAACAAAATGCTGGCAAACCAAATTCCACAATACAAAGCAAGATTTAGACAGTAACCAAGCAGAACTTATGTCTGGAAAGCTAGAATCGTTCAACAAATGAAAGTCGGGGTATTCTGTCACATTAACAGATGAGGGACAGAAACTTAAGGATCTTGTCAACACTAGTGTGGCTTGTGCAGAATCCAGCCCCTTTCGTGATAGAAAACACTCAAGAAGCAGAGTAAAGGGAAGTGACCTTAATGTGAGAATGGCTGCATATGACAGACTTGCCGCTGTAGCATGCTGGGTGATGGAGATTGACAGCCTCAGCTGGCAAGATGGCTCAGCAAGTAAAGGTTGTGTCACAGAGCTATAAGCTATGCCATTACCTTATATCTTGTATAAAAAGTAAATCAGAATCATAAAAGATTTAATTATAAGACCCACAAGTGCAAAACTCCTAGAAGAAAACAAGGAGCTTGGCCTCTCTGGTGACAGCGTGGCACTGAGGGTGGCTTCTAGGATGACAGCAGAAGCACGGTTGATGGTGGGGACACTAAGAAGCAGGGAGTGGGTGGTAAAAGGGAAAGCTAAGGTTAAATGAGGTGGCTGGGACCTACTCACCTTCTGCTCCCCAACACACCCTGAAAACCAAGCCTCCCTCCGTGTGGACCAGAAAGACCCAGGGTTGCTTCTAGCCACAATGGGAATCTGCAACAGAGGGGGGAAATTAGCCAACGTTTCCGAGGCACTGACTTTTTCCAGTACTTGAAAAATGAAAGTGTTTGTATTTTTATTTATTTGTTTTACATCCTAACCACAGTTTCTTTTTAAATTTTATTCAATTTATTTTACATCTTGACCACCTCCCTCCTCTCTTCCCAGTCCCTTCCCCCCACCTGTCCTCTCCTCTGCCCCATCCATGCCTTCTTCATTTCTATTCAGAAAAGGGAGTCCTCCTATGGATATTGACAAAGCATGGCATATCAAGTTGTAGTAAGACTAAACACCTCATCTTTGGAACTCTATCCCTCATACTGTGTTTATAATTTTCATTTATGTTTTATATTCCTGAACATATTATTAGGGATCAGCAAGTTCTAATGGTGTCAAATGCCCAAAGATTTAGGAGCATTCTCTGTAACCATGCCTATTATAATCTTGCGGGGACAAAGGCTCTTTTTAAAAATAAATACCCCAAAAGCAAAGTTACCGCCAACAGAGTCTTGTCTAGAGCACTTCAGCAATATTACGTGCTTGTGTGTGTGCATGTATAAGTGCATGTGTGTGTGCATGTGTGTATGTATGTGTGCATGCACACACCTCTACTATAAGTTGTCGATTTTCATGGCATGTACAAAAGGGCCAAAGAGCCTAGAATGCTGGTACAGTCCTTCAGTCTTAGAAGCCAGGAGGCAAAGGCAGACAAACCTCTGAGTTTGAGGCCAGCCTGCTCTATATAATGAATTGGCTAGCCCAAGAGCCAGAACTACATAGTCAGAACTCTGTCCTTTTAAAAGGGAAGAAAAAAAAAAGGCCAAAGATTGATTTTCTTTTCTAATTTTGGTCAGTGAAGTTGCCTTTTTATTTATTATTTTGTTAGATGTTATTTTGTCTGACAATATGTATATGTATATGACAATATTATTCAAAAATAAACTGAAATTTTAATTTCTGAGTTGTGACAATAGCAAAGGACAGTCATGGGCCTGCCAGTCCCACTGCCTGATACACATCTAAGAGGACTGAGATGAGGACCGTAAAGAACCAGTTCATAGCTCACAGTCCCTGCAGCAGTCACTCAGAAACTAAATTTGCCATGAAGGCCTTCTTTACCACTCACCTGAGCCCACAGGTTACTGAAAGATGGGCGTGAGATCTCTGCCCCCACACTGTGCTGGTGATCCCATGGTGCTGGCACAATGCTCACTCAGGAGCACCTGCCTGGAAGCTGCTGATACCCAGATGGCACTGCCCAGGCCTTGTCCTCAATTTGAAGTCACCCTGTATTCCAGGAAGGACAAAGCTTAGGAGACAATTCTCTCTGGCGGTGAGGCTCTACTGCAGTAACAACAGCCGTCTCCTGAGAGCCACCTTATCTCAAGTACAGACTTCAGACTACCTTGCCACATCAGGATTGAGACAGTGATCAACCAGACCATGCCTTGGCCCCACCGCTTAGTTATACACATGTCAGGCCCTCCGTCCTAATCACTCTCTGAAAACCAGCATCTCCTGCCTATGCTCAGGTGACTGATTACTGGATCTGGTAGTCTTTCCAGTGTACCACACTGATTAATCTCTGTCTTCCTCTCTAAGTGGCTTAGCATCACTCTCACACCTGGGTTTGCCTTAGAAGTCTGAGAGATAAAGTAACCAAGTTTGCATAAACAGATAGCCCATGGGGTAGAATATTATTCAGCCTTTAAAGGAAGAAATCCTCTCACAAAATACTACATGGACAAATGGGAGATGGGAAGATTTACATTCAGTGATATAAAGTGATATGAGCTAGTCACAAAGCTACAGATACTGTATGATATAAGGAATCTAAATTTAACACATTCATAGGAAGGATAGAAATGATAGTTACTGGGCTGCAGAAGAAAGAAAATGGATTATAATAGATGTAGTTTTTAGATTTTAAAATAATGCTTATCTAAAGAAAATCTAAAGAAATACTTATTTAATTTAAAAGATGTCTGGGAGGCCTGGGGAGATGGTTCAGTTTCTCTTGTAAAGGACTGAGGTTTGGTCCCTAGCACCCATATTAGTGGGCCAATAACTGCCTGTAACTCCAGTTCTAGGGAACCCGGCACTATCTTGTCTTCTCTGGCACCTGCATGTAGTGCACATAAGCAAAAACATATCCATACATATAAAATAAAAAATATATTATCTACTATATGTTAGACTAATTCCTTATAACTGTCCAAAATAATAAAATAGTGTGTCAATTGAGTAACATTAAGAAAAAATTAGATGATTAATTGTGTTGACAAAAGCAGATATAAAAGAATTTTTTAGTTTGCTCTTGAGAAGGATCTTCTTGGTGACCCTGGCTGAGACAAGCAGAGCTGCAGTACTCATCAGAACAGGAACTGCCCTCCCACCACGTGCTGCACAACAGATAACAAGCTAGCTAGCAGAAACGGTATTTGCATTTTCTCATATTTTACTCATTGTATATCAAACAGAACTCCTGGGATTCTTGGACCAAAGAGACATGCTAAATGAAGCTTTTGTTGGCCCAGCTGTAGCACCTGAAGGAGAAAACACATTTCCAGATCTTCCTTCCGTTGGTTCCATGAACAGATGTGCTATTCAACAGAAAATACCAAATGACTCTTCTAACAGGTAAAATACACTGAACTGAGAGTTTACTGTAGAAGGAAGTAGCTCACATTCAGCACTTAGGATGCAACCGTGCATCTGATTTCCGTATGCTTCCTTTGTATCCTGCCACTTTGCTGAAAGGATTCCATCAGATCAAGAGTATTATGGTGGATTCCATTGCATCATTTTTGTAACATGTCATCTGCAGGTAGAGATGATTGTGTTTATTTCTGTTACTGCTATTTCCAAGACGCCAGTCTCAATATTGAACGACAGTAGAGAGGGTGTCACATTCAAGGTTATAGAGGAAAGCATTTTTATTCAGTATAATTTTGTCTACAGATGTTGTTCTATTAGATATGTTTCTTCTGTTGCTGTTTTCTTCAGGCTGAACTTTCAGCTGCCCATCCTAAACTAGCTGAGATCATTATATCATTATATGTGTGTATTCTAGAATGTGCATTACATTTATTGGTTAGCACATATTGAATCAACCTTGCATTCTTGGGATGACAACAACTTAACCATGATGTCTTTTTAATGTGTTGATTGAATAACTTGCAAGGGTTGTGTGTGTGTGTGTGTGTGTGTGTGTGTGTGTGTGTGTGTGTGTTGTGTGTGTGTGTGTGTGTAAACAAATGAATTTAATTAGAGTTACTTAAGAGTAAGGAGTTATTTACAGGAGTATGAGCAACTTATCAAAGTGGCCAAAGCCCAGAAGAAAATGGCTCTTCCTTCCCAGCAGTTATTTAATTGACCATGTCCGACTTCCTCCAGCACCTGCATGCATGGCATGCACATAAATTCATGCAGGCACATATACAAGTATGAAAATTTAAAAATGATTTTTTAAAGATTTGTATTTTTAACCCATGTAATATAAATGAAAGTCCTCAAGAAGAGGCAGGACCTTTTGAGCCACTCTTCATGAGAGAATGACAGAATGCTGATTGGCCCAATCTTGTAAAGTTCTTGTGCAGGTAACCACAGCTGCCTAGAGTGACAGTGAGGTGGTACCCTGAAAATAGCGTTCTTACATTCATTCTGCCCCACTGCTCCATGATGCTCCCCCAGCCTGGAAGGAAGCGATAGAGATGTCCCACCCGTGGCAGAGACCATCCATTAGGAGTCTGTCAGGAACCTCAGCCCACTGCAGAATGAAGCTTCTCTGATCAAAGATGGCAGCAGGACCACTCTGTGAACATAAATATCCGTATTTAGAAAGCAACTCAACAGGCACATCAGGTCAATTATCAAAACAACATTAGTATTTTCTTCAAGGTCTGTGACTTTGCCAGCCATGCACCATTGGCAAGGTTTATAGACCCACACTTGAATTCTCTCGTGTGGACCATTCCTGAAATCTAACCAGAAAACCGTTGGCTGCCCGTGTAAACGGTATACTTACTGCCTTTGCACCTGTGACATTGTGCCTAGGCCATTAGATTAGCACTCAGGGTGGTCAACCCACAACCAATAATTGATGACAGCTCCCTCATGCCAGCCTACATACATCCCAGCCTTCTGGAACTTTAAGGGGTGTCCTTCTGAGAGGAACCGTCCTTTCTCAGTTTCAGCCTTATTTCTCTGTGGTGTCTTCAGCAAGAGTCTTACAACCTAGTGTGGGTGGCAAGCATCAGCTTTCACGCTGTTTGGGGACCTCAGGAACCAGTCCCTGATGCCAAGATGTTTACTTAATAACTTTGTTTTCTGGAAGTGGTTTATCCATTTGCACATGGTACCTTTGTCCAAACTTTTATTTTTTAATTAGCCTACAAAATAGGTTCTCTTATGGCTACTTTGAACATAGTTAGCCAGCCTCCTGTGTTCCACCCTCCGTGTTTTCCCGTTCCCACAGCAGCACTCTAGTCCAGCGTTTACCCTGCTGCAGCCATACAGAACGAGCTCAGGTCCCTCTGACCTCAGAGCCTCTTCCTCCTGCTTGGCTCCTTTCTATTTTCCTGGTTTCATACACACTCACTTCCACATAAATTCACTAGATAAAAATTAAAATACAGGATCTGCATATTAAAAATGGATGCTTGTTTTATATGAACCAGAGTCATTTCACTTCATGTATTTATTTGATTCATTTTTTCTGCCATTTAATTTTCTTTATGGTTGAACAAAGTTGCATGGTGTTTGTCACGTTTTCTGAGCTATTGTGAACAGAGCAGCAATAAACAAAAAAGTGTGTGTATATGGTAGGGCATACAGTTCTTTGGCTATATGCCCAGGTGTATCTGTCTCATGTGGTAGTCCTATTTTTAATGTTTAAGAGCCCTCCCCAGTTATTCCCAGTGGCCACCCTAGTCTCCTCGCCCACCATCAGGAGTAACTCCTCACATTCTCCAGCATTTACTTTTGTTTCCATGACGATAGCTATTCTATGGTGAGATGAAATATCAAAGTAGTTTTAATTTGAATCCTTATGCTACCTAAAGATGTTGAAAACTTTTAAAAATATTTTGACATTTGTTCTTTGCAGAACTGTATGTACAATTCATTAGCCCATTTGAAATTTTTGTCTATTTTTTCATTAAACTTGTTTTATTGACATAATTATACACACTTAAAATGGATCCAATTACTCTCATTTCCCACCTCTGCCAGCCCTCCAATCTCCATACAAATTTCCTAGGTAGGTTCCTGGATAGTAGATTTACACAGAGTTTTTAACATACCCTGCATGAGATTAGCCTTCCACTTCTCCCCACATACCGCCTGTCCCTCTGCTCACTTCCCACCCCGGTATCCCCCCCTCTGCTTTCATCCTACCCACTCCCTCCCTCCCTTAGTATGGTACTCACTCCCCCTGGCCCTTCCTCAGCCCCTGGCCTCCATTAGCTTCCATGTTAAACACACAAAGCTAAGTGTTCAGAGCTGGGACTCACGTATGTGAGCAAACAGTTGTAGTTTGTGTCCAGGTCACCTTTGGCCAGTTTCATCCATTTGTAGTTGTTCTTGTGCAAGGACCTAGTTTCATTCTTCTATAATCTAGACATCCAGCTTTCTTAACACTATTTGTTAATAAGGCTGAGTTTTATCCAATGAATAGTTTCGGTATCTTCATCAAAATTCACATGGCTGTGGCTATGTGAGCCTCATCTGGATTATCTTTTTGGCCTTTTGTTTGTATGTACCTGGATGGCTTACACATGGTGTGTGTGTGTGTGTGTGTGTGTGTGTGTGTGTGTGTGTGTGTGTGTGTGTGTATGTGGATGTTTTGTGGACTTTATTTTGTTGAGATGGTTATCTCTCAGTATGGGTCTCAATGATTAGGCTACGCTGGACAACCAACAGTCTACATGAGTCAGCTTGTCTCTGCCTCTCCAGGGATGGAATTGCAAGCATGCTCCACTGTACTCAGATTTTCTACATGGTTCTGGGGACTGAACTCAGGACCTTATGCTTGCACAGAAAGAACTTTACCAGTTAGTTCTCTTTCCAGCCCCTGTACTGATTTTGTAACATAACTTGAAATCAGATGTATACCTCCAGCTTTTTTACTAATTTTTACTCATGATTGCTTTGACTGTCTAGTCTTTCGCTTGCAAATGAATTTTCAGATTTTTTTCCATTTCTATGAAGAATAGTGTTATATTTTTATTTGTTTACTTTTTGTAAGATAGCCATTTTTATTATATTGATCCTACCAATCTGTGAAATGAGTCAGAAGTGCTTTATATATTCTTGATAAAAAAAATTCATGATAAAATAATTAATGTATTCTCTTTTAAACAGCCTGTGTACTTGAATATGTGCAGTGTTTTATTTTAATTACTTTTAGAAATTCCATGTTAGATTTTCTTTTTTTCTCTCAAGAATTATTTTATGTTTTGAAGTTTCTTGGAAAATGGCATGTGATATATTGAGCAGGACTGCAAAAGTTTCCCGGGAATAAATCAGGGAAAGTTGAATGATACCCTCTGGAAGACATGGTTGATGGAAAAATCTTCATTTAATAGCAAAATAAAATATGAGTTTTTACAAAGCAGACCA